>JAMKCH010010946.1:0-41849 GCA_023653785.1 Ophioderma brevispina
GGTAACTATTTCTTCTAGCTATGCTACTAATATTTTAAACATTTGCTTTTCTTCAGATTCCAGGCTTTCCTGTTGTACACATCAAATGCGACCAAGTGATGCCATTTACTCCTTCAAGCTTAATGGAGGATTACAGGAAAGCAAACTTGGAATAATAGTAGGCTTGAGTTGGATACGGACCAACACTCAAACAAGGGAGTCAAACAGTCAGGGGGGCTATGCCATGTAGTTTAATATTGCTTGCCTTGGTGTTTGTTGACAAAGTGTTTTGAATTGATGTTTGAAGGCTCTGGTTTGACGGTGAGTTATGTTCTAGGTAGAGCGTTCCAGTCTATTACTGTCGTGGTACAATGAATATTTGTAATAGTCTTTGTGCTGGATATGGAGTATAGATGTTTGATGGCTAGCGTGATTGGGCCGGACGGGCCGAAGAAGGTTCCAATAGGTAGGACAGGTTCCCCACTGTCTGGCTTGTTGCCCGAATATCTGAGTAATGAAACCATGCTCTTTGGTTGATAGTCATTAATAACAAATCTGACTGCTCCTCTCTGAAATAGCCTCTAGATGAGATATATTTTTAGCTGTTAGCGGTATAAAAGACACCTAGGTAATAAAGACTGGTATATAGCTGATAATACCAGATCCCAGATCCTTGCTTTATTTTATTCATGTTATCAAGTGGGCCAATGTGTGGGGGGCGGGCATGGAGATTGAAACACAGAATGGACAATTTACAGTAGGACCCCCTTTTTCCCCAGCGGGCACTTTTAAACCTTTGTAGGGTATATTACACAATAAACAAAACGTTTGTGGTAAAGGAATCAGGTAGAATCATCATTTATAATGAAATCTTGGACTGTGATTGGAATTTGGTTTAATTTTGAACTGATAAAGCTGTACATGTAGCACAAACATTTGAAAACAGCTCAATCCGAATAAAAAGTCGCCACGCCAAATTGACTATTTCTCCATTGAACAAAAATGATGATAACTTCCCAATAGTTCATGCTATGGAAGTGATTTTGCACATTGGTTTTTCTTTTGAAATTCTCTTTCCAATGATACAAAAATAGAAAAAGTCTGGCCTCCCTATGTATGCTGGAAATTCGCCAACAAAGGAGTAGCAAAGGGTCACAGAAAATTATGTGCTACACAGTAACAAAATTCCTGGTGGCATGAATCAGTATTCTGCCACCACAGCCGTCAAAATGCAGTTTATTCCGTTGAGCTGCCGAATCACAGGGTGGGGGCACAATACTAATAATTCTTCCTACTGGTTTTATGCGACACATTTTCGATTGTATCTCTGCAACATTTTTACACTAGAAAGGTAATTGATCCGTCATTTTAAACCAAACTAATGCGAGACTATAGAAAGAAAAATGTTTTGATTAACTTGAAAATTTCAAGAATAATGCTAAACATGAATATCATGTTCAGGTAGGCCTACTCTGTTGGAGTAATAATTACTTGGCCAAGTTGCTAGGTATGCCCGCTTCCCGCCAAAACGGCGCACCACTGCGTTGTACGTAAGAATGCAGTTGCGTAACGACACAGAACAAGCCACACGTGCGTGACTAGGCCAGAAATTATTCATGTATTACTCGATATATACAGACATGACAGAAAGTAATAGTCAGATAGGGGTTGTTTTACAATCAGGCGCTACCTCTTGGCTTAACACTACAATGTGACCCATAAAATCAATGGTCTGTACTTTCTCATAACTGGTACATGCCAACTTAAGACCCCCAAAAGCACTACTACAGCTGCAAAGAAACCATTTGACATGCTTGATGACTAACAAAATCTGTACATATACAGGAATTGCTTAAATCACTGTCTAATTTGAAGTAGGTTAATATTTGAGTAGATTCAGCATTGCCATAAAGAACATTTGGAACAACATTCAACATTTAGGAATAACATTTGAAGCAAGGTAATTAAGATCCAGAAATCTTAAAAGAAGTACCATTTGGTAACATGCGGTGTCAGTTTGAAATGTAGGTGGTAAATTCCTGCAAAAAATGTCCTGACCTCATATTTAGGCTAATAAAGCTTCAACTAAATGAAAGATGATTGTGATATTCTCTATAAAAACTCTGGTTGTAAGTTTATACATTTATAGTAAAAACTGGTGGATTACCCGTAAGGTTTCCTGTATCACATGATCCAATGTTAGAAGTCAGTGTTCCGTCAAAATGGTCCTTTTCCGAAAAACAAGTTCACTAACCATAATTTTTTTCATGAAGACTCACACTCCAAATTTTGGAAACATACTCTTAAATTATCTATAATACAAAAATATTAATACTGAAAATAATCAGAGAACTTTGTTTTTCACCCCAAATGTAGAAATGAATGAAGTGCTCTGTCAAAATCTTGTCCTCTCCGAAAAAATGTAAAATTTTTGATCACTCATAAAAATTGTTCACAAAGATGGACGCCTCCAAATTTTGGAATTACACTTCTTGACTTGCCTACAATGCAAAAACATCAATACTGAAATTAATCATGCAACTTTATTTTTCACCCCAAATGAGACAGCCCGAGGTTACCAGATTGTAAAAAACCCATAGTCTGCTAGTTCTAGATAATAAATCGCCCGTAATCAGTTCTGAAACAAATGGCACGCGCGCATCTGTTGAATTGCGTATTGGATTCCGTTGTCAGCGTTCGTCACCACACTCCGTTTTACGCACGAGTTTACTAGGAGTAGCCAGAATTTTGTTCAGTAATTATTGACGAAGACGGAGAGTAGTGGTAGTGCTAGTCCAATGATTGTAACCTCAGGTCTGACGTTACTTTTATCACTGGACATTATCGTTGTATCTGCTGACTGAGGTACACAAGATGGTCGAAGTTTGAATCGTTTAACAGTGTGGTGTGAAAAAAAGGGATTCTCACAACTCAAAATTACCGCTTGTGTCGTACTTACGATGCTCTGATCTAAAAATCAGCTCCGCGACGTGGTTCTTGATGTTAGCTAGTTTTATCTGTGCCCATTGGATGTCAAAATCTACGTGTTAGTGCGTCATAAATTAACATTTTGTAGACATTCCATGTAGCTGATGTGAATAAATCTGGCCATGTTTATAATGTCCACATTTTACGCATGCGCTTTGCACCAAGACTAATCGAGTATAGCATGAAACTATGGATCGTTATTCATTACAGATAGGCATCGTAGTCTCTATTCAAATCAGGTTACAACAAGAACATTATCAGACATTTAGCGCGCGATAGATGTGGTCTCATCAACCATGTCAAGAGACTAATTTTTGTTATGGTGCCACAGCACAATGTTCCCACCAATGACCTTTACATCTGACCCCTGACCCATGCAATTGGATTGTGACTTAGACTGAAAACGTAAGATTGCATACCTGCTGAAAATCAAGAAATTTGAATCATTTAGTGTGAGTCAGTATAACATACGGTCCAACAGTATTGTAGAGATGTCAAGATAAAGGAGCTCAAACAGTGGGGTAATTCGGACCATTTGGAGTGATTTTGGGACCCGAGTTTATAAGTGAAAACCTTAAAGGAGTTAAACAGTACAGACTTGGCATGACTTCGGGTTCGTTAAAGTTACTAACACTTAACAGAAGTGAATGTACAAAGCAACCCGAAGTCATGACTCAGCAGGACTAGTGGTAGTGCTACACAAAAATAAACTAGGATTAGATGTAGACAACGGAGTCATACTGACATTTCGGCATAGTCAAACAGATATATCAAATCTTTTGCCATTTCACATTAGGAACCACCAATGTCAAAAAACGACGTAAAGTTCCCTGTACTAGATTAGATGGCAAGGGAAAATAACTCATGAAGCCATATCACTACACTTGACACAGGGAAGGGCGCGATCACATGATCATGGTCTTTGAATGCATTGATGAAAACACTTTGGTTTTATGGTTTGCATGTTTGACATCACCACGGTATACACCCACTGCTGCTGCACACCCACAGTGACTGTAATGTGTTGACGGATTGTTTTTTAACTCGGCACTACAAATAAGTTACTTGACCTTTCATCACGATTTATTGGGCGCAACCCAAAATCTTCACAGCTTGACAATAGTTAAGAAAATTTTTAAAAATTACCTTGTATTTAGCTCGTTTCGACAACAGACAAAAAGCTAGAAAAGGAAATCCTGTGATAATCAGCTGCTACACTGAGATGCGTCCTTCGATATAATCAGAAATTATTTTATAGACATGCTCAGTGACATTACTTCCTTATCATTGATCAATTGCTAGCAATTATCGACGTATAAAACGGATCGAATTCATGTACCTACTCTACCTATAGCAAATAGTGGCAATGTGGAATTATTTTTTGGGCGAGGTAGCGACGCGCACCCGCTCTATTGCTTGGGTTTTGACAAGCCACTCATGAGGCGGGCTCATGCTGTGCAGTTGTGTTTTGGAGGCTCTCCGAAAAAAATCATGCAATCGTGAAAGTTTTTCGCTACTTTTTC
Source organism: Ophioderma brevispina (assembly GCA_023653785.1). Taxonomy (NCBI): domain Eukaryota; kingdom Metazoa; phylum Echinodermata; class Ophiuroidea; order Amphilepidida; family Ophiodermatidae; genus Ophioderma; species Ophioderma brevispina. Next base: position 4,491 of record JAMKCH010010946.1, read on the forward strand.
ATAATTCTTCCTACCATCTGCCATCATTTGATAGTTATAATCTTCTACCATGAAAAGTGTGACTGTGATTATGCTGATTTGCGATCTACTTTTAAGATTCTTTGCGTTTGTTATTGTGAACATCACTGTCCCCAAGCCGGGCAGCGGCCTTTTGAACTGTGTGTTTTGCCTATGTACGCATACAGGAGGGTATGAGTAAATCTTTTCGGGTTACAGTTACATATCCATGACTACTAGGTCAGTAAAAAATCTTTCTTTTAAGGTTATTGTCGTCGATGTGCCGTGAAACTTTAATGGACTGACTCAGTTAGGTTCTTTCTTGCATTTGGTGTGTTTTGCGAATGTTCCAAAGCCAAGCGGCCCATTCTTGAACTGGCAGCCTTTGAAAACTGTGTGTTTTTTACTATCGTAACGCAATACAGGAGAGTAGTGGTTCCCGTGGTATCCATTCGGGGGCTACACAGTTATAACTTACCTCTGTCATAAAAAAATCCGTCTACATTATTGTCCTTCGTATGTGCCGTGAAACTCTTATTGGACTGACTCGAAAAATTCTTGTCCTTTGGCATTTGTGTTTTGTGAGTGGTGCCATCCTCCCATTCTCATCCATCATGGAATTCATGTGTAAGTGAGCTTGATCCTTGTCAGTTATGTATTACAATTTCTAGTGTGTGGTGTAATTATCTACAAAACCCGATTCAACCAGTAAGTTCATGATACAAACCAGAAATTGTGGGATAACAGAAAACAATGAAACCTTTGTAACCCAAGTGAACCCATACATGTCCCATCAATGGTCTCTGGTAATGCAACTAATAACCAAGATGAATGCTTCATCGTAACAAAGGGGGTTAGTTCAACTAAAAAACCTCTGTGGCCAAAAGAGTCTAATCTTATGACTTCTCCTAAGTGGTATCAGAGACAAATCCTCCTGGAACCAATGTTATCTCACTCAAAACACATATGAATACACATGGAGGTGATGAATCCCAATACCCCTTGGTGGTATTTGTTATCATGAAGTTGAGTATGGGCAAGATGCAAATTCATGTGATCATTGTGATCATGGATCCATAAAAACTGTGCCGTTGTTTCAGATCACTTTTTCAAATATACCAAGAGACCATTCAAATCTGTCTTGGCTCTGTATTAATGTGTGGTTCTGCCAATGTTGGGGACTCACCTCTTTGACACAGAACCACTTTGCTAGTGAAGAATCATGTAATCTCTCTCGGATGATGTTTAGTGATGAAAGTAAGTTAGATCATGTGAGCTTCAACCAAACACCCTGTTTGATATGTTCGATTTTCGTCTAACCCGTACCTAAAACAACCCAACCCAAGGGCAAATTGGTATCAAAAGAAACAGACTACCAAAATTGAAAACTATGGTCGTTAATTTGTGTGGTTAACGCGTGAAAATAGTAGGCTTTTTTCTTTCTTCCATGCTAAAAAACTAAAACCGTAAAGGAAACCTTCACCTGCCCCTTATAATTGGTATTCCGAGTCCAAATGTAAGATTCTACCATTCCATCATATTCTATCTTTCTCCTGAAATATATTTGTTACTTAAAGATAGAACTCGTTCGGGGGGTGGCGTGTGTTCATTGCCATCATAGACACACTCTGATCTCGTTGAGTAAACCAGAGTATATCCCATTTGAAAGTAACTGTCTTGTTGCATTGATTTGTTAAAGTCTGGGAAGGTATTATTGGTAGTTTCTATCGTCCCACCAATTGCAAGGTTTCCTCCCATAAACCATCTGGGGGGGGGGGGGGGGGAGGGGGTGCAGTGTTGCCAATGTTATGAGAGAGGTTGAAACAAACAACAATCCTAACAAAACTAATTCTATGTGGGGATTTTAATTTTGTTCCCCGACAAAAAACCCATAGATTGGTACTTATGTCAAACGTAAGAGGGAAGTAATCGTATACAAAACCTGCACAAATGATTTTATTTACTTTCTGAATGAAACAGGACTCACACAGGTAAATAATTGATACCCGCCAATGTCTAAACCGCATCCTTGACCTTATCTGTAAACCACAATCCCAAATGTATGTAATATGAGGACTCAAACAGGGATAAGTGATCACCTTGTTCTCCTCATTTGATTTGAATAATTCACCCCAGAGGCAAAACCGCCACCTCGTAAAATCTAATAATTTTTAAGAAGGCAAATAATGTAAACCTGAAAGCAACGCTCATTGAAAAGAGCAATGAGTTTTTCCAAAGTGATCCTTGACCTAGATCTGTCCGATTAAAATTTGGACCTTTCTTTTAATTTGTCTTTCGAACTGCTGTCCTGGATAGTGTCTCGAGGACAATTTGTGCCACATCGTCATGTTCTAAGGGAAAGCAATCCACCCTTGGATAGGATGGTGGAATGTAGGCGATCGGAAGAGAGACAAACTGTATACAAACCATGAACAAAATCACAGAGACTGTGGAATCCTACAAAAGCAGAGAAATCATGTCACCCAACTGATACGTCAATCTTACCATATCTACATGGAGGAGGTACTTGGACCTAGCTTAGATATAACCCAAAAATTTTGGGTCCTTCATAATATCTCACTCAAGACGGGAGGCGTGGAAATAAAAACCCACATTAATCTTCCAGATGGAGGATCAATACCAACTGACCAGGCCCAAGGCGAAGCTTTGAACGCCCAGGTCTCATCTGTTTTTTTATTTACAACACGAAGAAACCTTTACTAAAATGCCCTAGCAAATCGAACTCGCCAATATCCCAGCATTAGTGATGCTTAGCCATTGAATTACCCGGAGTGCTGAAACAGCTTGGCAACAACTCAACACCAGTAAAGCAGGGGGCCCTGACAATGTGACAGCAAGATTTTACATGATTACGCAGAAGAACTGGCACCAATGTTACACTTTATCTAACACAATCTATCGTGTTTTGGTGCTCATTAACCACAATACTGGAAAAAGGCATTAGTGACACCAATCTATAAAAAAGGATCAAAATCATCTCCACAGAGACTACAAAGCCTGTAAAAGGAGAGAAGGGAGCGGAAAATAAATAACACGATGGAAGGAATAAGATGTAAGGAGGTCTGGGTAAAGCGATCAGGGTAGCGAAGAAGCGAGGGATAGAATAGGGAAAGAACCGAGAGGGGGGTAGGGAAGATGGAGGTGAGGGGTGCAGGAGGCTGGACATTAAACCATTAGCAAGGATGAAGAAAATAGTGTAGAGCGGGGGAGAGAGTAGGAAATGGAGGAGTAGAAAGGAAGAGGGTATGAAGGGGGGGAGTGGAAAAGACAGGGTGTGTGTAAGTAATAGAAAACATATGTAAGTGCTTGAGGGAGGAGAGAGTGGCAAAGTGAGAAACTGATAGAGTAGAGATGAAGAAGGAGGGAGAAGGTGTGGTGGGGGAGGCCTGCTTGACTTGTAATCCTCTTGTAAGATCATAGCGCATATTGTAGTTAATCCATCCCATTTATCCAAACATTCTATCAGCTAACACAATCATTGGTTTGATACGCTCATGGGTTTAGAGAGAAAAGGTCTTGGTGAAACGCAATTAAATTTGAAGCTAGTACAAGTTTGGCTTAATGTCTTACAACAGAAGTGGACAAACTTATGTGCTGGCTGTCTTGGACTTCAGCAAGTCCTTTGATAAGGTCCCCATCAGAGGCTTAGCCTGTGCAAACCCCGTTACTATGGATTAGAGGAACCCCACACTAATTTGGATCAGGGATTTTTTTTTTGAGTAACGGACATCGGTGTCAGCTGTTTAACGGCTCCCAGTTCACTTGGGCACCGGTGAGATCAGGTGTGCCACAAGGCTCAGGTTAGGACCACCCTGTTCGTTCTCTTATACATCAATGACATAGCTGAGTAAGTAGGCTCGACCATCCCGCCTCTCTTCGCAATGGACAGCACCTGTATAGAGAGAATCCAGGGGCTGAATATCAAGAGCAACTGCAAATAAAGATCTTAACACCGTGTTTTCTTGGGCCGATAAATGGCAGAATGCATTTCAATGCCTCCTAAATGTCACTTCTGGTCGTCATTACTCGCAAAACCAACCTCTAATTCAAACTAGACACAGTTTCGGATCCGTTTATTGATAGAACATCTTGCCACAAATACCTTGGCATTACTTATTTCATTCCAGTGATCTTTACGGGAAAGAGCATGTTTTGCAAAAGTAATACTAAAGCCTTGTGGGTACAAACTAGGATTCATCTATATCCTAGTATTGTTTCCTGTAATATGTGTATTGATGAAGCAATGATATTGATGTTTCTGCTAACTTGTATGATACTTCTATGTTGATAATCTACATGATGTTAACAACTCTGTTGATGTTAAGAATTATTTGATGTTTTGCAGTCGGGTCGTATAATTTGTGTGATTATATATTGATGAGATAATTAAATTCTTGATGACGAAAACCAACTTCCAACCAGCTGTGATCTGAAAGTTTGGCCGATAGGCCTACTGATAATTTTTTTGTAGTCATGTATATTGGATGTAAATAGCAATGAATATCTTCACAAGTACTGTGGATATTCATAAGTACCATTCACATTGATGAATGTTTTCCCCTCCCAATTTTATTCTGTATGTTGACATGATAGTGCATGGTTCACACAACATATCTAAAAGCACAGACCACAGTTTAACTCACAATAATAATCGTGTCCGTCTGGTATGTTAATGCCCGCCTTATAAAACAAGATGGCTGATTTTCAGCTCTCTTTCTCTTGATAACTGATATATTATTGGCAATTACTGAATCTCATGGCTTGATGATTACTTTTAATGATGGTGACAGTTTTTCCACATGGGAATAATTGTATTTTTCGGAATGATAGAAATACACATGGGTGGTGGTGTGCTTTTGGCCTTCAACTACTTTAAATCTGTTTTGAGGAGGCAATACCTCTCTGTTATGCTCTTAAATTGTTTTTGGGTTGTTATAGTACGATTATTAGGTAAGCGGGTTTCTTTATGGAGAATTTACTCAAGAGAATAGGCGCAAGAACCAAATACATACATAAGAACGAACTATAGGTTCAGTGAACTTTAGATTCTCATCTGAGCAAGTTCATGCTTCCAGAATCTTACAAATTGTGTAACACTTGTCAAGTGTGACTTCAATGTTTATTGATTGGTTTAAAATGGTGAGTCCCAGAGCACTTCAAGGGTACTTTACCACCTAACTTACTACTTGATACAATGCATTCAAATGGGTTTACACAGGTGTTAAAAGAGCCTACTTCTAGCCCCTTTAAGGTATTGAAATCATTTCTTGACTTAGTGGTTTGTTGGGGGCTGACCCCTCAATATTCCTCTTCTCTTGTGAATCTACAATACTTGCATGGTTGTTATCACTAGCTGTTTTTTCAATTCTTTTCAATATGCTCAGAGTAGGTCACGGCCCATTAATACGAAGGGTGTCTTGCTAAATAGAAGCGGATTTTGACAAGATGAAAACTCTTCTTATTAATGGGGTCCTTGTCATAGTTGTTATTGAAAATGATGTTGATGATATTTGGGAACATGGCCGAGTCTATTATAAAATTTCATTGATCAATCGGTTCCTGAAGAAATTTGTTTTCTAAAGCAATAATTCTTTGCCGTGGATTAACCAGGAAATTAAGAAATTTGTACTAAGCAAGAATATTATCGAAGGCTAAGAGGTGAGCAATCCGATAACTTGCCCTGAAGCAGTTTAGGAATGTAGCAACCAACTTAAGGCTTCAATTAGGAAGAGATCGTAATGCATACACAATGAATGTTTCAATAATTTTAAGCATAACCCTAAGAAGGTTTTGGTCATAGGTATCGCTGCCTCGCAGGGATCTGATAATTCTACTTTCAAAATTGATAAACATTGTTGTGTCATTGAGCCAATCTAAAATATGCCACATGCTTCAACAGCCATTTTCTAAGGCAGGTTTGGTGGCAATTATGACCACTTGATTTGAATTCTCTAACAAGCGAGTCTCCTTCCCTGGTGCTTCCGCTATCTCTTTTGATCGATTTACAATGATGAGGTAGCTTGGATGTTCTCAGAATCGTGATACTTCTTTGAATCTCCTGGGCCTCGACGATATTCTTCCTGTTTTCTTGAAAACCTGTTGTAATGATCTTGCTCCTACGCGTTTGCAGTCTTTTAAAATACTTTTTATCAGAAGGGTCAAGTGCCGAATGCTTGGAAAGTTGCTAATTTTGTCCAGTGTTTAAGGGGTCAGGAAGCCCAAGAATGAACTTGGCATTTACAGGCCTGTCTTTTGACGCAGTGTTCTATGCAAGGTAATGGAGAAACTTGTCAGTGTCCGCATTATTCTTAAGCAGAGGAGAATAATATTTTTTCATACACTCAATTTGGCTTTCTTAGTGTCGAATTGTGAGTTCAAAATGCTCACTCAAGTTTTTCATCTCCTTGCTGAATCACTCGATGGTCGTAAATCCTCTCTGTATAACCATTTTCTTAGACTTCAGTTCAGCTTTTGACAGAGTTGATCACAATTTATTGCTTCTAAACTCTTCATTCTTTCTTTGGGTATTAGAGGCTGTATGCTCCAATGGATTCAGGATTTTTCTTTCTTCTTAGCGGCGCAAATGTACTCTTCAAAGCATATTTTCTGAATGGACTGCTGTGACATCTTGGGTGCCACAGGTTCGTCCTTGGTCATATTCTGTTTCTGCTTTTTGTCAGTGATATTAATTCTGTTATTTCATCTTCTATGTTTCAATTTGCTTGACGAGTCATACTATAGTTCGTCCTATTTATTATATAGAGCGACACAGATCATCATTCTGCAAGAGGATCTTGACAATATTTTTCCAATGGACAAGTTTCTCAATAAGCTGCCTTTAAATTTATCCAAATGTTCCACCTATGCATGTAACTATTGTAATTCTCCAAACTACTCTACTGCCATCCCTTATTCTATCGATGACACTGGGCTGACAGATGTTGAGAACTTCAAACTGCTTGGTGTAACCTTGAACTAAGGACCTGTCTTTTGACCTCTCACCTCAATATGTGTGTGGTACGAATATCTAAGCCCTCTGGTTTTGTGATCAGGTGCACCAGGAATAGTCTCCTTCAGCTTACTCATCGTTTTAATTCTCTTATAAATCAGGATGTGTGCCGCATTTTTTATACTGTGCTAATGTTTGGGCTCCCTTCGAGCGAATCACTTACACACAGACGTGAGCAAATTCATCAAGATTACTCGCATCCACTTCTTTAGGGATTCACCAAATTCTGAAGTTCTCCTGTCCTTATTCAGAGAGACTTCATGAGCTTAGATTTGGTAAGACTTGAATATATCTTTAGGATTCAGAGGTTAGTTTTGGATACAGAATTCTTACGACTGGGCCTCTAACTTCTTTTGGTTCTTTATTTCGCCAGTACCTTGGACACTTCAAGACTCTACACGAGTGCTCGAACTGCTTCTTTTTATAATTCTATGTTTTGTTGCTCTTCCTCGTTTGTGGAAATGAAATCCCATCTGCCTTTGCACTTACACAAAATCTAGGCTTTTTCAGGTCTGGCTGGCTGTAGAAGTTCCTTGGACTTTGCAATGTGATTCCATTTTAATCACCACTTTTTTTTTTTTTTTTATGAAAAACTACATGTGTTAATTCATTTATATGCAATTTTACCCTAATAACTAATTGGGGTTTGCCATGGCAAAAAGTGCACTTATGTGCTTGGGTTGGGAAGAGGAGAGAGCAGAGGTGGGAACTAAGGAGGTAGGGTAGGTAAGGGAAAAAAAAAGGAGAGGAATTGGGAACGAGTGGGTTGGAGTAGGGGCGGGGGAAAGATACAGAACGAGAGAACCTTACGACATAGGAACGAAATGGAAAGGGGAGATGAAAATGGAGTAAGAGAGGGAAGTGAAAGGAAGGAGGTAGGTGACTACAGCAGGGAGAGGTGGGATCATCCTTGCCCATTGCCCTTTTTTTGCTTTCCCCCAGGAGTACTTGCATTTTCCTTTTTCTCTAGAGTGTAGAACTATATGTATGTACATGTACTTTGCTTTGTGGTTCGTTATAAATTTTGTCTTGTTTTGTATTTGCAAGTAATTTCAAATCAATATTATTATTCCGGAGAAATCTTGGGACCCTGCAATAAAAAGACAAAACTGAAGGCCTACCATCTCTAGTTTTCGAACCCATTTGGAATATGCTCCTGCGCGTGGACTCCATATATGGAAAATGACATCAGGTCACTGGAAGCAGTTCAGAGGCAAGCTGTTTTCGGTCATCTGTGGAGAGTATGGGAAGGTATACAAGATATTAACATACCCATTAACTGACCACATTGACCTGGATCCACTAGCAACTCGTCGTCTGATGCAACAGTGTACGATGTTCTACAAAATTCATCATAACTTAGTCAACATCCATTCCTTTATGTGGTCCAATCACCTACATCCTACCAATACAAGATCTAGCCATTTATACTCAGATACCATCCACTACAAGCCGTTCGGGACTCCTACAAATACTCCTATGTGAGAAACCATACCAATCTGGAATAGGCTACCGACTGAGGCGTGCTCACCATCAGCTGCGTGTGTCAGGGCCACAGCCCTCCCGAGTGAGGCAATTACTACCCACTGCCACTCATCAGCGTCTGTAGCCAGATGGCGTGGATTTTACTTGCACTTTATTTCTTTCTGCACCTGCACAAACTGCACACCATGTAAATACGTCTATCTCCATGGACAGTTCTACTTTGTTTGGAGGATATGCAACCAAGAACCCAAGAACCAAGGGACTATCGGCGGCGTTCCAATTCCGGTAGGTAACGGGACCGGTGTTGTAGAAGTAATTATAGTCCGCGTACTCACAGTCCGGGCCGGGGAGGGTTCTCAGAGGTTTGTTGGGTACCACATGCTCGTTCCAGGGGTTCAGAAGGTGACCCCTAACGGGACCAATTTTCAGTGAAAATATACCCCGAACGGACCAGTTTTTGGCAAGTTTTCAGTACAAATACTACCCCTAACGGACCAATTTGCAGTGAAATTATACCCCTTGCGGGACCCGTTCTAAATACGTGAATAAAAGATAAACCTTTAAAATATTAATAACAAGAAAAAATGGACATTTGTGCTATTGCCAAGAAAAATTACACATTTGGGGTTATTTTGCTGATATGTTTAGGTTAATTTTTCTATTTGTATCATTGAACCAGGTCACAATCACAACTGATTTGATACCCCTAGCGGCGGACTAGGAACTGAGTATTGTGATTTGATACCCCTCGCGGTAGTCCCGCATTTGCCGCTCGTCCCTCTTTTTTTGGAACGAACATGTGTACCGACCAAGACCCAAGAACCCCCCCGGGCCAGTCCGGCTACAACGGTAAGGAATAGGGCACTCAATTTAGTTGACTCTTATGCAACATTAGTTATACGCTTTATTCCGTTATATCCATGGAGGCCCGACATGGCTCCCGGCCCCCGCCGGACTATAGTGCTTTCACAACGTTACGTAATCCTGATTCAAAAAATAATAATAATAAAAAGTTGGATCAAATTGAAAAACCAGTGTTTAAAAGTTCTCAAGCCTGAAAATATTCGAAAGGCCGTTGTGAGGAAAAATTGATGCGACCATAGCGGATTGAGTGTAAATTTTCGTTGTCTGCGAGCACTGGAACGAACTCGATAGAAATGTTCAATTTTCGATAGGTACCATAGGTTCAAAAACCCAATTATGATAACAATTCAAAACAAAACAAGTAGCGGCCCTCTGATCAAAAACATCCATGAAACCCCTTTGTTTCAGTCGGTGACAAGACTACAACCTGGGAAAATACTTTCAAGGCACCGTAGGTTTTGACTACTTTTCAAATAGCAGTGTTGCAGAAAATATTTGTGCTGTTTAGATCTCTAAAAATCTACATGGGTGAGTAGCTTTGAAATGTGATATGCAATTTTATATCATATGGATATTGTATAAAGCAATAACAGCACATTTTTTAAGAGCGCCCCCCAATTTTCCAAATATTTTGAGATTTTGCACCGTTATATTGGTAATTGGCTAGTAAACTATACCTGTGAATGGTAAGCTCGAATTCTCTATGGTGCGCCAATGAAGGACTTTTTGTAATTAGAATAATCTCCGATAAGAATTCAACGCTTGCTGGAAACGTCCTTCAATATTAAATAACCGTAATTGCACCATGTACGTGTCTAATCTCCTCCATTGGTTGTTCCGTCCGTTCAAGCAAGTCCCAATTAGGGTAATTTTCTTGAAGGTGGCACTATTTCATCAGAAGGACATAGACTTAGCATTTACATCTCTGCCTCAAAGTACCATCGGGGATCCCAATTCTAATTAACAAAATTCCTATTTATATGATGAATCCGGCATTTTTTTAGCACTGTGTTCGGCCGGTATAGTTTACTTGACAATTACCAAACCAATTGTGCAAAATATCAAATTTTGAAAATTGAGGGCGCTCTTCCAAAAATGTGCTGTTCTTGCTTAAGGAGTTTGGGTCAATATCAACTTTTGGCATTCGTTCCAAGCCTCAATACTTCTTCCGAATGTCTTCCCTTCCGCAAGACCTGAAGCGTAGCGTCGATTGCCCGCGCTTAACAAACAATAGCGTACATCCCGCGTAGCAAGCTTGTGACGCAAAATAAAACATTCTTCACCAACTAGCGCGCGAGGTATGGTGGATGGCATGGGAACCTTGAACATGAACCATCCTTCCCTTTATTGTTCTTTGTTCAACCTGGTTTTTCTTCATTGTTTTCTTCTCCCTGGCATCTTGGAGGCAGTGAGGAATAGGGGAGGGCCCTCCCATATGCATCAGAGCGTTGTCCGCCGATTTGCCTCGAACAGAGACTTGTGCTGTCCCCTTAGTCTCATCAGTAAAATTACCCAAATTTCATGAATTTCGTGATTATTTTTAGTCCCACATTTCTCCAAACATATAGAATTCTGGTGCTTCAATGTTTTGAAAATAATATATATTGAGTTATCAATGCGTAATATGTAGATATATGCGAGAGTCAAGCCCGATACGAGACTTCACTATGCTGCAAATGGTGCCTATGCCATTATTTTTTATTATTTTAGTAATTCGTAACTTTTATAATCAGAAAAAAAAAGCTTTTAGCTACCCAATGTTTCCGATTTGGGTTTCGGTATTCATTTGTGCTGGACAAATGTTTTTCTGCTTATTTGTGGAGACGGTGGGTCCTTCGAATAGTGTGCTTTTTCCCATATAGTTATTATTTCTATTTGAAATATCCCCTGGTTAATGTTCGAGGGGGTCAGGTGAAGATTCCTCATTGACATGTCGGCCTTTTAAGACAAAATCTATCAAAATCCTAATACTAATAGGTCTAAGGAGTGATGCCGCCTCTCTCCGTCCAAACTGCAGACATATGTATTTAACAAAAAGTATGATAACACGAACTCGGATTCAGAACTAAAAGATAAAAAAAAGTGAAAGCGAATGTTATAAGCCTAAGTCGAAATAATCGATCTCGCTGGTCAGGCAACATTCAGAACACGCGCTCAACACGTTGCGTATTAGTCTGCGTTTTTTTTGTCGGAGCTGTACGCACTAAGATGTCGCAAGGGCTTCAATTTTTTCACAAAATAAGGATGTTCTCATGAATATCTCAAAAGGGGACTCGGTGACCCATGATTTTTTGGTTCTTAGAAAGATCGCATGAGGCGCAAACTTATATAAAAATATCACAAGGAAAAATTATGGCTAAAATTTCACTAGCTATAACCAAAAATGTCCTCGAAGAAATGTTTTGGATTTTCCATAGACTTATGTAGTTAATTTTGGGAAAAATGTTTGTATTTGGTTAATGGTTTTACACTCACAAGTGACATACGGTGACCACCCGATTTTTTTCTGAATTTTTCGATCATATCGATGAAACCGTATTTATGCGAAGTTTTAAAGGAAATTATGTGGAAAGTATGGGAAGTATATATGACCCAAACCCCTAATAAGAGGCCGAGCGGCAAACCTGAACGTACATTTACAAAAAATATCCAATATTCAAAGAGCAGAAATACACGTGTTTGCTGAGTTAACAGTTTCCTTAAAATGTTATGAGTGTTTTGATATAAAAGGATGCATAAACGGCTTGGCACCACTTGCAAACGACATTACTGAAATAATGTGGTAAAAAAGCATAGGATATAGTAAGCAATAAGTATACAACTATATTCAAATCTAAACAGCGTATAAATTAAGTTGAAGCAAAAAGTTATGATACATGATGCACTAGCCGAGGCATACATACATACATGAACGTAAATATTTAAACATTAAAGTGAATAGGTGGCCATTATATACATCTTACATTTACGATTTTGAATGGAAAATGCGACCAATCAAAATACAGCATACTATACTTATTCGGGAAAACAATCAACGCTATATTGACCACCCACACTCACCCGCAGAACTGGAAGATCAATCTGGATATTTGCCGACGGACCCCCGATAAAGTATATAACAGGTGCCACGTGATCACGCATTATTGCTAATCCCTTTAAAAGATCATAGGACTCTACATCCTAACAAAATCCAAAATGTATAAAGCTGCCACTCACCCAATGACTTCTTAAATTTGTATCTCTGTCACCCAAAGACTCAAATTTAAATAAAAATAAACACTTTCAACCCACGTATTTCATCTTTCAATTCATATGCAAACCTAGAACATCACTTATTTAAACACTTAAGTGACCAAGGGGTTTCACTCCCGTGGGTGACCAGGGGGGGGGGGGTCCATGGGACCCCTCCCCCCCAAGGAAGGGGAAAACCACTTTTCCCTAGGGATTTTTGCACGAACATTTATACCACATGTGAAGGGTTCATCAAGCAACCCCAATATCAGCAAATACAAAAAATGAAATTTGTTATTGTGGCCTGCCAAACTAGGGGCCCAAAACATTGTTGTTTTCAAAAAACACGCGAAAAAATGGCAAAAAGACGAAAAATTCAAAAATTAGCCTGCGCTTACCTCAAACTTGATATCTTGATATCTACATAGAAGACCCAAATTACCAGATATTAACAAAAAACTTGACGTTTGGAATCCTGTATTTTAACGGGGTGGTGCACCAAACTACACTCATTCCCCTAGGACTTTGTACAGTAACAGGTTTTTAGCAACGTCCACAATGAAATTGTTGTTTTCAGCACATAAAGGGTTAATTATTTTAATGTTGCTATTAATTGTTTTTTACTTACAGTATGTTGTGAACATATATCAGCCAAAAAAAAAATGCTTGGTTCTTTGATTTTTTTAAATATCCAGTTGACTTTCCAGTAGTGCCCAAGGGGGGGGGGGGGGGGGGGGGGGGGGGGTTCACCATGGGACCCTCACTAATTAACTCATTAACGGCTTGGCCGATTTTAATTTTTTGGTATGAAAAGAAGGCGCATTTTAAAAGTCGGACAATTTAAAAAAAGTTTGCGCAAAAAAACCCAGCTAAAGTGGCCAGCGCGAAAACAAATTTGGAGGGTCCCTAGGACCACCCTATCATTCAACCGTACGTTACTTTTCTTATGAAGCGTGCAATCTATACTATACTAAAAATGATATTCCTGTCCTGTCCACTATGCGTTTTGATGCCCTTTGACCTTTGGGGCTGATGTTTGACATGCAGGTATAAAACAACAGCCCGGAGGTTTGTTATCAGGGTTTCATAGTGATCCCCCCAAAAACCAAAGGTCATCTGAGGTCAAAGGTCACACACACAGGGCAAATGTTCAATTCCATTGGGCTATACGCATGCATCAAAATCTTTAAAAACCTCATTATTAAGGTGGCTATCCAATCAAAATCCGAATATTCCCGCTTCCCTCCCTACATTAAAAGCAAATTATACGTTACGTTTTTATTCGTAACATAAACATAAAAATTCTTAAAGGGCATTTCGTGATCCACAGCATATCCCCCCCAATTTACCTCAAGAAATTGAGATTTATATCATCTTGAACTGGGCTCACGTATTACAAGGGTCCGTCTAGTGCCAAATTGTGGTAAACCCGTATTTCATCGGAATCAATCGCATCTCATCTAGTGCGCTGTCAACTCCCCTATGAAAACTTTTATACACAATTGGCACTCGCCAGTGGTGCACAGGGCTATTCCCAGAAAAAAATGCCCGCCCCCCCTGCTATAGGAGCGCGGGAATTCCAGACTTTTTGGCACTTTTGAAGCGGAATTCCAGAATTTAATGTCTAATACGGGGTGGGAATTCATCCATTTTAGTAAATAGAGGGTGACGGCATTCCACAGTGTTTTTACGATTTTCAGATGTATAAATTCTCGGAAAAAAATCAATATTTCACACCCTCTATACCCCTAACAATAATCCTCTGTGAATTCCATGTTTTTTTACAATTGGTAGGCTAGGAATTCCTGGAATTTAGGGAAGGTAATGTCTGGAATTCCTGGTATTTACGGAAGGTAGTGTCCTGGAATTCCAGATAAATTCATTGAAGGATCCCCAGAATTCCAGATATTTTTTGAGCAAACAAATTTGTGCACTCTAATAGGGGGGGGGGGGCTTTTTTTCTGTGAATAGCCCAATAAAGCAATCCGTATATCATCTTACTAATACCTTCATCACATACCATTTATACATATTCCTCTTGATCGTCCTTTCCTTTTTAAAGGAATTTTTATTTGTATTTCGACGAACTGCTTTCATCAGCATTCTAGCGTATGGCAAGCTAGATTAAAGAATTCGAAAAACACGGTTGTATGTTCTCAACAAACGTGATTTCGTCAAAACATTATTTGTCGAGTGATAAACACATTTAACCGCGAAAACCTTTTTTTTTATGAATGTAATTTTAGCGACTGACCTGATAAACGAACGATGTTTTTCGCCGAAAAGATATGTTTATCACCGAAAACTGTTTTTTCAAAAACCTGGAAATAAATAAAACTACACTGTAAAAAAAAGACTGTAAATTTTTAACAGTAAAATCTGGCAGCAATTCTGCCAACAAATTACCGTAAAATTTAAACAGTATACTGAAAAATTAATGTAATCAAAACGCTTAAAAAAACATAAATATATTTGGTGAGTTATTACAGAGATTGTTGTGTGTGGAGAGAAAAAAGCACCTGACTAACCAACCCCTAACTTAGTATGCTATCCCCAATTTTTTACATGATATAATGTAACATTTACAGTTGTTTGTAAAATGTATTACATCAAACTGTAAAGTTATACAATTAATTTGAATGAAAACCTGTAAAAATCTATATTTTTACGGGGTTTTGTTGGCAGAATTGCTGCCAGTATTTTCCTGTAAAATTTACAAGTATTTGTTCCCTGTATATTTTTAGTAGACTGAATGGGTATAATTGAAACTTCAATAGTAGTGTAAATGATGTTGTCACTCATTAAATTTCGAATAAAGCTTCACTTTTAAGATTTTGGTCATTATAGGCCTGGGAAAATTGGACACTCAATTTACAGTAATTGTCCCTGTATTTCCAAATTACGCCAACTACTGTCATTTTTAAGCTTTTTTACGATTTTTCCTGTAAATTGCTCTGTATGTTTTACAGTGTAAGTTCAAAGCACAACTCTTATCACTGGTAGCCCGTGTTTTCGATAAACTCCCGTATTTCCTCGCATGCGTAATCAAACATCACCCGCGTGAATTGACTTTCAAAAAAATACTTCTAAGCTAGGATCCAAAAACAATATCATTTTGGTCAAGTGTATCAAAGTAATGTTGAAGACTGAAAATACTCTCTTTTGAAAGGTATTAAATTTCACTCTTTCCGAAGTGGCCATTAGTCCCTCTAAAAGATGAACTTCACGTCTTTTGCATTCAGAGAGTAAGGTAGCAATTGAAAGGTTTTTAAAATAACCACAACCAATAGTAAAAGTCCGGGTTTCAGATTGGCTAGTATCTTTCCTAATCAAACGCATGGTGCAGCTGGGACGGGTAACGTGTCAAATAAATGTAAAAAAAAAACACGTCATCGTGAGCCAGTGAGTCCCAGGCACTGACCTCTACGTAATAGATAAAGGATGAGAAGCGCACCGTTATGAAAATAATGGTGTTTTGATAAGGTCTGGTGAGTCTGTCAGACTCCGACCTAACGGCGAGCCTTTAGGCGAGCCGCTAGGTCGGAGTCTAACAGGCAAGCCAGACCTTATCAAAGCTCCATTATTTTTCATAACGGTGTGTTTTGAATTCTTTATCTTACATATACGTCGTGACAAGAACGAAAATCGATTTTTTTATAATTATTCAGTAAAATTGAGAATATATTTTGGTTTTTTAAATATTTTGAAGCAGCGTTACGTTTTTTTCTTAATTTAAAACACCAATTGAGCTGTTATGTTCACTTGTGCAGGAGTCTAACACCAAGGTCTAGTCGATAATAGGTTTACTCTTCTAGAGAGATAATCTTATTGTCAAGGAAAGCCTGATCTGAGTTAGAAATGGTCCCATCTGTTGAGTAAGATATCCTAAGGACTGGTTAAGCCGAGTCTTATGGTTATTTAGTAGGCATGGTTTGGATATTTAAGTAGGGTCAGTTCAAATAACCCTTTCACACGTATATCTGACACTGGGATTCTGACACCACGAATTACAGATCTGATACAGCGTTATCCGCGGTGCACTATCGAATGTTTGTTAGAAGGCTAAGTTTTTAAGCTAAGAAAGATATCCTATCTTAGGCAAGTCGTAAATAGGTGTCTTAACGTATCATTAGCACCTTATTGCGTATTAAAGAAAACAAAGCAGAAAATTCCATTTTTATACGTTTCTCCTCAATTTTTAAATCCCGATTGGTGATCTGGCGTTATGGGTAGCATAGTTCAATGTTACCCGTTTAAAAGTAAGGCAAAACGTGTTTAAATTGTCTTTTGAACATTTCCATGACTTTAAAATCACTAGTTGGCTTATTCGTTGTCGATATACATAATTAGCTACACAGAAGATGGTTATCCGACAATCGCAATATTACTTTGTATTGAGTCACTGAAGATTTCCACGGACTTTGATACTATCTGGCTGATTCGTGTCGATTACATGTTTTATCTAACCAGCAGATGGGAATCCGACAATCACAATAAGCGTTTGTATTGAGTCACATGTTCTTTCATCTTTGTTTATTTCAACAATAAAGGGGCAAAATGTTTCGATTGTCCCTTTAAAACTGGTTGAAGATGAAGAAGAAATTTGCATACTTAGAGTCCATACTCTTGGCTGAATAGTAATAGAAGATAAGCTAACAAGTAGATGGCAAAAATATGGTTCACAATTAGCTTTTATATTGAGTTCTTTTCACTATTGTTTATTTCTTCTTATTTGTAACCACTGAGGCCGATGGTGTTTCTAGAATTTTACTTGGGTTCAATTGTCCTTTATTGTTTTAACTATGAATAATTCATCAGACGTTATTTTCTCCGGATGTGTCCAGAGACCACTTTCGGAAAAAAAAACGGTGTTGTGATGAATATTCATAGGTTTAGATAGCGGTCCTGCCGCTTTCGTAACTATAATGGGACAGTTTGGAAACAAAGAAGAACAATTGATAATGAGGAAAAAGGGCTAGACGTATATACAGGGATAGCGGGTTGAGGTCGCCGCGTGTCACAACAGGAAGTGCTTTTCTACCTGGTAATAGCGGGAAAACAATGCATCCACCATGTCAAAGTTAAAGGAATTTTGTTAAACAATAGAACACTGTGTGGAATATGTGCACCAGCAGGGTGTATGCATTGTGTCCCGCCAATTACCAAGTATAGGAAAGCAAACTTACTGTTGTGACAGTCGGCGACCATTCAACTGTGCGGCAGCCCGCTATCCAGTGTGGTCAGTTGGTCCTAGCTGTCATTAAAGACATTTGAATTTTGAAAGGTCATTTTTAACAGTGTGGGAGTCAACCCATCTGAAAAGCTCAAGATGCAACCGATGAGGCTGGCTAGTGCATGCAAGAAGTGGGTATGTATGAAAATGATCATCCAAATACGAAAAAATGTCAGACGGATCCAAGAGATATCACACTCAATGCCAATGGAGAAAGTACATCAGTTTGTGTTCCGGGGAAGCAGCAGTAAACCTCGGCGGAAAAGAGCCAGGCTTGCAGGCCTGGGTCTTCGGCTAGATTAGAAGCACAAATCTGCAGTGGTCGAACCACGACTTCTCAAGATCACTCAAGTCCAGGATTATTAAAAAAAAAAACAACGACAAAAAACATTATAAGGCATCCTACCAATTGCAACATATGGAGCTGAATCATGGACCCTTACATAAAAATATCCAAACAGAAGTTAGAGGTGTTTGAAATGAGGTGTCTGTGCTCCATACGGGGTGTGTATTCAGAATAAATAAGAAAGAATGATTGAGATAGGAACCTATAATAGATATATGTTGTCCAGACGTCATCAACTCAAGTGACGTTTGGTCATGCTTCACAGAATGGCAAATAGCAGGCTCCCACAACCGCAAGTCTACATAATCACAATGTAATGACTTCACAAAACAAGGCAAAGAAGACGTCCACCACTTCGTTGGAAGACCGGAAGACCAAGTTCAAAAAGGACGCTCAAAATGAAAAACTGGCCAAACCAAACATACAGACAATGGAGGCAATAAGTCTGCAATACTCTCATAGGAAAGCTAGGGAACCACGTTGCACTGGTTCTGTGTGATCAAGGAAGCCGACTTTACATGGAAGGGAGTGCATTGTGTGTGAGGGTAGATTGATTGCCCGGTTGTCATAAACTAACAGGGTCCGTGTGATTAAGTGTCCTACCACCCATTGTCTAATTATGTTCTCCATGGAGTGCTGATGCATCATTTGTTTCAGCACTCTACCAACGGACGTGTATACAAGGTCACGGTTATTCCGTACATGTGCTCATAGTGACTAGGACACTCTCTCGTGGGGGACACTCAGTTTCTTTACACGGTAGACAGTTTAGTCAGGCAAAGCAGTTTCAGCTTATGCGATTAATTTTGCCAACTTTGATTTTTCACTTTATGTGTTCAAGGAAATCACAAGGAATAGCTTTCAAACTTGTCGCCGAATTTCCAGGGTCGTTATTTCGTCACCCTGGGGGCGCTTTGCTTTCAAAATTGGCCGCCAAATCATACAAAAATCGAATAAAAGCGTATTGCTTACCACAAATACTCATCTAATAGGGTGTTAGGGTTCTGAGTTATTTTGGCCAAGTGACCGGGTAATTAGAAATGTTTTAAAACCAAAACAGGGTTGTTCAGAATGATTATAGGGCGTTTTTTTTTAAATGGCAGCAAAATCTTAGAAATTCATTAGAAAAAGCATAATTGTTACCAAAAATTCATTTATAGGGTAGGGGTTCTGGATAATTGGGGGCCAGTGAGCCTCTAGAAATGTTTCAAATAAAAAAGTGTTGTCAGAACAAATTAATGTGGTGGTTTGTTTCCAAAGGGCCGCCCCCAACCAAATCATAGAAACTTTAATGAACAACTGTCCTAAAAACATGAGTTATATTCAAAATTGCCATTTAAAGAGTGGGTTTTCTAGATAATTTAGCAAATTGATTTTCTATAATCTTTAGGACCAAAAGTGCTATTCATTACCATTACTAGAGGGCGCTTTTACCAAGATGGCAACCAAAATAATTAAAAAATGCTAAAAAGAACATCATTGGGGAAATTGTTTTTCGGATTTTTACTATAGTGAATTTAAAAAGATGTTTTATATCAGAAACAATACTTTTTACAATTAATAGATTAACCCTCTCCCCAAGATTTGTGAAGTAGAGCACACTGTTGGGTAATTGGCCCTTAACTTGTTGAAATGGATTATATGGCACACACACAATATAAAAACAAGTTACACATTCCCAAATTCCACAACCAAAAGTGGACATGAGGTCCACGTTTGCTGATATTTGTGATAACAAATAGCCACAATTTAGAGAAACTTTGAAAAGAAGTGAAACCGTTGCTGGTAAAGATGTTCAAAAGTCCAAAAAAGGACCTTTTAAGGGAGTTGGTCAACTTTTTGAAGAGGACCTCCCAATAATTACTGCAAGCATCCCTGGGATAGCACCATACACACATCACATGATTGGATACAAGTGAGAGGTAAAGTATTACTTTGTAGCTTTTGGGGGTACTTTTCGTTACTTTTCGTTCTTGTATATAACATTGTCGTCGAACAATGCTAGTGATAAGGTCATATATTGAGGATTTGAGTTTTCACTTAATGTCGATAGATTGTAATCAAGACAAAATTGAGCAATTTATGTCTGAACTCAGACTGTGAAACAATGTTGTGTGTCATTTGTGTTCTCTCTGGGGAGAAAAATTGAAACATTCGCGCAATTGCATATGAATAGGCAACAAGTCCCCGGCCCCGTTTGTAGATTTTTTTTTTTTTTTTTTTTTTTAAAAAACAGCAATTTCTTCAGAAACCAAAATTTGTACCGTGATACTCTCGCAGAGTATGGAACTGGGTGCGGATGCTAGTTATGTTACATAAAGTAAAGTCTCGTGCCGAGCGAAGCTCGTTGCGCGGGTGCCCATTCTCTTTCCTTAGCGTTGGGCCCGACTCCTCGTATTATGTTTACTTGTTAGATGAGAGGAATGTTATAAAGAAAGGGTTAGATATTTTACTACCTCCAAAGAGCCAGAGCAAACTTGCCCAATTATAGGGCTGACATTATCTTCTATCAAACCCTCTAGGGGAGCTTTCTTGACTTTCTGATTTATTGCTGGCATCATATGGGGGGATAGCAAGTCCCTGATGAACTCTTTGGAAATTCTCGAACGTGAAAGTGGAAAGGTCTTCGCAAATTGAGCTTTGATTGTTGATTTCTGCAGGATACCAGGACTGTCTCTTCCCAAAAGGCCCCCCCGATAAATAAACCTCTTATGTAACCTCATTCGCATAAATACTTCTAGGTCAGGGCACTGTCCACTTTAGCCAAGGTGGTAAATTTAACGAATAATCAGGTTATAATAAAATTGTGTTCAACACGCGGCGATGCTGCCACAAGAATGCATGCCGATCTGCTGCAGTTAGTTTATGGGGAAGAAGCACTTAGAAAACTGTGTAGGACCTTTCGCCGATTGAGGGGTGCTCATTAAATGACGGTGCGTGACGTCAGAATATTTGAGACCCAGACAGGTTTGTGAATCGGTTGAAAATTTGGATTACTGTGTAGTGTAGAAGCTGCCACTAAATTTCCCCTCATGTGCAATCGTAAGGATAGGTTGTAGCAAATAAATCATTTCTATCATTGATTTACTTTTCTCGTCAAAATCGGAATTGAGTGAGTTAAGGGAGGTTACTGAATTCGTTCCGTATACAAGTTTTTCTCTCTGGCCTTTGATCGCTCAGTTTGACAAGTTAATATTTCGAATTATTTCCTTCTAATATCTTTCAAACATTTTTATCTAAGACCGACATTATTTATGGCAAATCCTGAATGTTTAACATTTATACTTCGTACCAATTTGAACTTTGCATTGGTTTAATAAAAATGTGGCGTTTCCATTAATGCATAGATTCAACCCTCGAAATTTTGGGCTGTTACTGCATTGCCACCTACGGCGGGCGGTAAAGTGCGTATTCCTGTTTCTAAAATGAAAAAAAAGTTGGCGTCCGTAGTGTCGTAGTCCGTTACGTGTGTGAAAATTCTTCAAGATGGAATATACCGAAAGGCATTGTGGGGAAAATGGATTTCGCCCGAGAGATTGCGTTGTTAATTTTTCCGTGTTTGCGAGCACTGAAGTAACCGACAAAAACGTTCAATTTTCTCGATAGGTCTATAGGTTCAGACCAATGTAAGATAATATCTTTCGGAGTCTGTGGACCCCCCAAACAGGACTACACACTTTTCGGCCGTACATGCCACCCTGGTCGAAGAAGCCCGGATCGGGAGATGTCTTACTCACGGCACGCTATATAGTGCTCCTTAATTATGTTTGTGGCCTGAGTCCCCGGCCCTCATTCATAAAACTAAAAAACATTGCGGATAAGTCCATACCGTGGCGTTTTCAAGGACTTAAGATTTAGCGGATCAGTGAACGAAATTCACTAGCTTCAACGGCGAAGTTTCATAGTGAGAAGGCAATTCATTCTCAGGACTATGTTGCAATTGGAAAAGGACAGCTGCTATAGAGATAGGCGCGAGCAGTCAAAGAAGACACATAGATGGAAGGCTATGGTTTAGGTATTTTACTCTGAATTTTTTAGCAGCCTTGGAAAAATCTAGTTGCAAGAAGATTGAAGAGTAATATAGTGGTTGGTGGTGCGATCTGTCATGACTGACAGATCGTGACCTCAGAGATGCGTTGCCGGAGATTACGATCTTCAGCAATAGAAAATAGAATACACTAGTGTGTCCTGAACCGCCTTAACTTAATTTGGTCGAACCATACGAGCTCTTGGCCTGCATTTCTTTGCCTTCCCCAAGTTGTTACACCAAAGCCATGATACATGACCAAAAGATCTTAGATTCTGGATGCAAATCTTCTGTAACACGCGTTTTTTTCACCACAATTTCCTGAAGAACACTGGGGTTTGTCCCTGCTTCTCGATCCAATGGATGCGAAGTATACGCCTTCCAAAACACAAAATCCCAAAGGATGAATTCTGTTACGGTCTGCTTGGGTGAGGGTCCGTGGCTCATGCGTATGTGGCAATTGGAAATGCCAGACAAGAGCTTGGACTAGACGAGTTGGAAAGTTCTAGGAATTCTTGAGCCCAGACTTGGATAGATTGAATCTCATGGCCACAGTCCAGATTGTAGTGTGGGTACGGCTCAGGGGTACGGGTATGGGTACGGGTCCGAGGGACCAGGGGTATGGGTACGGGTACGGGGCCGAGACCGTGGGTACGGATACGGGTCCAGACCACGGGTAAAACCGGGGTATGGGTTACGGTCCATTGTGACAAAGTCATGGGTACGGGTAGGTTACGGGTCAAAGGCCCGGGGTACGGTTAGGGATGGGTCCCGCCTTACGACAAACTCATGGGTACAGGTACGGGTACAGTGCCATGGTTATGGGTACGAAGGCATAACCCTCTGTGGTGCTAGTATGTATAGTGTATATACTATAATATCCATGGTGTATATTCTGTATAATTATGTGACAAAACTGCTAGATAGACTGAAAATAGTTTTTGGTTGTATAAAATTAAAGGTGCAGCAAGGAGATACATATTTGATTTTTGTGTTATTTGGATACAGTAAAATGTAGTATCGAAAGTGAAAAGTGAAAACAACAGGTAAATTAGAGTTACTTATATTATTTAGTATAAAACATTTCATTTGTTGCTTCAAAGAGTACAAAAATTGAAATTTCATTTTTTTTTGTACCAAAGCACTAATTCTCGCCTTTTCTCTCGGATTCTTGTCTTCCAGATGGGAGCTTAACATTCAGTGCCAAAAAATATTTTTAGGACACCCGTGTGTATAAAACCTTGTGTGCACCTTTAAACATTAATCACAACGAAAGTTAAAAAAAAATTAAACTCCATAATTATCCATAAAACAAAGAATACCGGGCCAGTTAGTTTTTTTTGTAAATTTTACAAGGGTACAGGTAAGTGTATGGCAACAACAACATGGAAACGGGTATGGTAAAGACCATGGGTAGGCATGGGACTGGGACGGAACGGGTCTGAAACCGTTGGGTATGGGTACGGGTCCAAGACCAGGGGTATGGGACGGATACGGTCCGAGACCGTGGGTCCGGGTCCGGGTCCAAGACAATGGGTATGGGTACGGTTATGGTCCGAAAACCATGGGTACGGGTACGGGGCCGTGGTCCAGGCATGTGATAAGTCAGGGGTAGGGGCCGAGACTATGGGTATGGGTACGGGTTACTGGTACACCAATTTTGTACCCGGGTATGGGTACGGGTACGGGTACTACACGTGCCACAGTCGCACTCCACGTACACACTTCTTCCATATAATTTTACAAATGAAGAGCGCCCTCAATTACTAGATACTGCATGGTGATGTCCATATTTTTGTGATTCAGCTTGGGGAGATTTTTGGAAATTCTGCAATATGTGTTCAGACCGTTCGAGAGACTTTTTTAGACCTCAGG
Organism: Ophioderma brevispina; assembly: GCA_023653785.1. Classification (NCBI taxonomy): domain Eukaryota; kingdom Metazoa; phylum Echinodermata; class Ophiuroidea; order Amphilepidida; family Ophiodermatidae; genus Ophioderma; species Ophioderma brevispina. The sequence goes on from JAMKCH010010946.1 coordinate 28,579, forward strand.
ATGGTCAAAATTATATGCGCAATGCTAATGGGAACATCCGGTCGGTCGCAGCATCGGAAGCTGAAAAACAGAATTTAAATAAGAATTTCCGTTGTTGAGTTGTTGGGTATGTTTTATGTTATTTAAAGTTGCGCCATAGTCAATCCCGGAAGGAAATTGAGGGTTGAAAAAGTACTCCTAATAATCGTAGATTATGCACGATAATGTGACTAGTGAGATGTAATCTGTGTCGGTATATTACTTAGATCATTCCTGAACCAACAGGTCATCATTGCAAGGTGACATTGAGTTTTAATAAGGGTGACAAAAGCCAAATATGCATGCTATTTTCCGGCAGTGGAACCAAGTTTGAACTGGGAAATGCAATAGGAGTATCGATTGCAGTCATAATTATATGGCGGGACCGTTTGTGGGCGCGGTCAAGCATGGTTTGCATGACACGTACATGTAACACACATTCGATTGTGTGTAATCATTAGGTCAGTCACCCGAATGTTGATACCACATGCGCCGAAATTGCCATCGTGACCAGCTCGGTGGACTTGTCACTAGAAACTTTATACAGGTGCAATGGAGAGTTTGTTTGTGCCCTCCTTAGTATCAGGATCCAAGAAAGTTGAATGAATAGACAACTCCACCTCCTCCTCAACAGTAAGGCTCTCTTACCGGATTTCAGGACCCAATATACCACAACCTAAGTTACCGACATTGTGGTAACACCTATAGCTGCACCTGTGGCACATTAAAGCAATCAGCAGAAAAAAAGAAAGAAAAAATAAGATCTCAACAGATAACGCTTTGTTAAGAAAGCTTTACGCCAAGATTGTCTATATTCTAACCCAGAGAAAGGAGGAGGAGAGAGGAAGTGCCACGATTTCGATTTTTTGAAACCTAGGATTAACAGGTTACGAATTCTCCACTAAAGCAGAAAAACAAAATTGGGGTTTATAACGATGCAAGACCCCAATCACTGCCAGCGGGGTAAATTTTCTTTTGACATTGGGGGGGGGGAGGTGAGGGTTTTTTGATGAACATTTCTGAATGATGAAACAGGGTTTGCTGAAAAGTTATTACTAGCACATGCGCTAAAGTTTGCCATTTAAGAGCTAAAATCGGTTTTTTAAAAATCGAGAAAGAAAGCAAGAAGCGAGCGGAAAATTTACCAATTTTAAACTATTATGACTAAATTTTGGTATTCTGCGTCAAAACACATGAGGTGGCATCAAACATGGGGGGGGGGAGTTGATCGTATTGAGCTCCCCATTATCAAAATATTGGGGATATATACCCCATACCGGGATTTACGCTTATGATCACTGCACAATGCAGCACCAATACCAAAACTTTTGATACAATCATTTTTTATGGATATGGTATTGTGCAAAATTAACTCAAACGTTGATTAGTACTTTATTTAGGGTTGTTGCCACAGGTCTGCGAATCGAAAGCGTTCAAGATGGGAATACCACAGATTTTTTTTCTGGCATCATGGCACATACTTAGGTCTGCTCTTGAAAAGACTGTGTTGCACAAGCAAACGACAGCCATATCTTGCCTTGTCCCATTTCGTCCACCACGACACATGCATGTGATTTCTAGCTGTTTCCAAGGCTGAAAGCTGACCTTGCAAGACTTCAATATGTACCGAGCGCTATTTAAGTGTTTCCATTCACATTGCTCTGAGAGGGAGACATAAAAAGACTTTGCAGCAGCCTTAGAGCCCTCTCTGTGTTAGTATGCCTAAGGTATGAACATCTCCTACTTAGTGTGCAATTGGCAGTGGCATAAAGTAAGTATGTTGGTTTACCATATGAGACTCCCTAGCATTCGCAGTATGTGTTCGTGGTGTTGATCAAGCAATTATAGGCCAATGATGTTAAATATACTGTTGAATGGGAAGGACAACAACAACGTATGACTTTATATTACAAAAGAATGTTAACAACTATGAACAGTTAACAAGGAAAATTTATAGACAAAACATAGAACGGGCTTTAATTGAAATGGGAAGGTTGTGGTATATGTTACCATACGAATCTCTACAATTGCTACAAGACAAATTAAACCTCATCCATCACAATACACATAAACAAATAATATTTGGATGTAGCAGGTGCCCACCACAGAGGGGAATGGCCAATTTTGTTTTTCAAGGTGAGCTCTGCAGGTAGTGCGATTTAATTGGTTGGCAAACATCTTGGTCAGAGTGTTGACAGCTTATTAAACAAGATTACTTGTTTCCTATTATGGTACATGCCAAAAAAAAAACAATTGAAAACTTGCACTATAAAGTTTGTGCTACTTAGAAAATGTTATTTTAGTTAATGTAAATATATTAATTTGACTGATATTGCTCATAAGATATGCATTTTAATCACTTAAAAATAAGTGATTTAAACTTCACATATTGGATTGGTACTGACAACAGCTAGGTCCAATTGTATTGAGTTACGGTGTATGAATGTAATTGAATAAAATATATGGACTTGAATATTTAACTAAGCTAATATTTACTCAAACTTATGTTTCATGTATTACTGAATAAAGCATGGCAAAGGGATAGCAAAATAGTACAAAATAATAATAATAATACTAATATTATCAATTATTGATTGTTAACGTTGTATTTTTGAAGTATACTAGACAACTTTAAACCATTAACTTAAAAATTATGACAACAAAAACAAATTCGGTAAACCTTTCAAGGGACACAAAGTAATTTTAAGTAGTTGTAAACATCTAGGCACTTTCTCAATCTAAACATTATAAAAGATGATACCATTTAACTCTAGCTTTTCACAGTATTAGTAAGGTGGACAGGCATCTTGGATATGCAAAAAAAAAAAATCAGAGTTGTTTAGGAAAATTGAGGTGCCATCCTTTGCAATCCTGAATAGCCGTTAATTTCATTAAGTCAAATGGATTTGACCTTTTTATTGAGGTTTTTTCTTAATCTTGTTTCTCTATATCTTCTACTGGATTTTTTTTTTTTTTTTTTTAACAATAAATGTTGCAAGTCAAGTACATTTTAACATATTTATGCATATTGCAGGAAATCTATTAAATGTTAGTGAGTATAAAATTAAACTTTATTAAAATTGAGTAAATTAGGTTTTCAAGTAAAACGAAAGGCAAACAATCAGTAAAAGCAACAAAAAACGTCGATTTACAGGCAATATTATGTACTGTAAACATAAAAAAAATGGGTTCTTTTAAAACCGTGTCAACTATTAAATTGTGTGAATAAATGTGTGTCTTTCCTACTCATAATATCAGATAGGCAACTGTGTTGCCCACATATTTAAGTAAATAGAAACAAATTTATTTTCTTGAGTGTACATAAAAAACATATTCTCAGTTGGAGTCTCATCATTATCTTTAGTACGATTTCTTGCCATTTAACATTGCAACTTTCACAGGGTAGGGCTATACACCTATATTTCAATACCTGGTTAATGTACATACACTTTGGAGGACAAATGCACACATGGCACACTTGGTAACTCATTTTGTGGGCGGATTCAATGGAAGAAAGAAAGAAAGAAGGACTAATCACAAGCGACCTAGGTGGGCTAACTATGATTGCCGGTTGGTTATTTACCATATGTCCAATTGCACAAAAACGGGGAGCTAGAATACCTACGCGTTAGTAGGTTAGATGACATTTAAGGGTGGACATCCCATATTTACAAGAAAAGCACCCTCTACCAAATAAATATTGTGACTTTGGATACGTAAACATCTTTAAAGATAAAATTCTTAAATATCTTGAAAAATTATCCTATTGGGTAGTGTTTTGTCATTTTGTGATTTGGCAGTCCATTTTAGACAACGTGCCCTCAATTGATCGTGATGACAACGTTTTATATGAAAACTTTCTAGAGATCACTTGGCCTAAAATCATCGAGAAACAATAATTAGTAGAAGTGTTTGTCGCAAACATTATGCTGAATTAAGTTTCTATGATTCGGTGGCCATTTTGGAAACCAAAACACCATCAATCATCCTGAACAACCAGTTTTATTTTAAAACATTTCTAGAGTTCACTGCCAAAATATCCGAACCCGACCCTATTCGATTGGAATTTGCTAAAACACAACAAAAAAAAAAAAATATGCTTTTAAAGAATTTTCTTGATTTTTGCGGCCATTTTGAAAAAAAAGCCCTATATCATTCCTGAACAACACTGTTTTGGTTTTAAAAAATTTATAGCGGTCACTTGACCAAAAGTATCCAGAAACTTGGCCCTATTAGATGGTATTTGTGGTAAACAATACGCTTTTATTCGATTTTCTATGATTTTGGCGTCCATTTTGAAAAAGCGCCCCAGGTGACGAAATACAACACTGGAAATTCGGCGACAAGTTGAAAGTGATTCCTTGTGATGTAATTGCAACACGTTATGAAAGTGAAAAATCAAAGTTGGCAAAATTATCGCAGTAGTGATAATATAGTGACATCTGCTGCCTGACTATATTTGTTGACATCTGTTGGGAAATGATTACTATGATTCGTCGGTCCTGGATGAGATGAGTATACTTGGTATTTGCCCATGAGGCTCTGTTTTAGAGTATCAATGTTTATAGATGTTGCAAGACGAGATAAACGTTGTTACAAGACGTGCCTTTGTGTAGGCTTATCCTTTGGCTTATCCTACTTCCAACGGTCCCACTTGAGCTGTTCTAACACGTTGATGACCCTGACTTTAAGGTCAATTTGGCCACACCTACCTCCAGAACAACCCAAGCATGCAGAGAATGCAAAAGAATCACATGCACAATATCTGAAATGTTCAGGTGAACCAGAAGCTACCAGATGCATGTATTGTAGTCTTCGTATGCTTGAATGATCCGGAGGGCAAACTAAAGTCCATTCAAATATAATTTACCTTCCGTGAAAGTACTTGATAGGTCCCTCTTGATGTGTCCAAGATTTCAACGCCGATATAGGCTTATGTTATTGACTGCTCTAAAACTGAGTTGCCCATGAAGAAGTCCTACTGTTGTCGAATGGGGTTCTTCTTGTTGGTCATTCCCCTGGTCATTCTCAGATGAAACATTTTAGTTTTATTAAATTTCTTCTGCCAGGTTGGCTCCCACTTACAAAGTGAATTGATGTCATGTTGAACAATGTGTTTAGTGGAAACGCATCAGGGGACGAATAAACCTGTACCGGCCGGGGGGCTGACATTGGGAAGTGGTACGGGTATGTGCGGCGCCTTAAGACCCTCATTTCGCTCTCTCCAGCAGTTCCTAGACCCCCAGTTAAAGCATATTTCAGTTCTTAAGTTCCCTTTTGGAAAAATATTTGCCTCAGAAGCTAAATTTTAGCCAAATTTTCCAGCTCCTAAGCCTGCAAGTTTCTCAACATTTCAGTTCCCAAGCCCCTACTTTCGGGAGACAAAATCAGTTCGCAAGCCCCCAGTTCAGAAATCGGGCCCGCACAATCCGCACATCCCTACCTAAAAAGAAGTTGACCCCCCCACCCCAACAACGTTCCCAATGCAGACCCTTGGGGGAACTCAAAATATGACAGGAGTTTGAGTTGAAGAATCACCATCGACAATAACTTTTGAGTGTTGTTGCAAAGAAAACCTTCAATCAATTTGAGAGTATTCCCAGATAGCATTACAACGTTGGGACAATGTTGGCCCAACATCACACGCGATGGTGGGCCAACGTCGACAAGTGACGTCGGGCCAACGTCATCTTGTCCGTCGGCCCAACGATGGACATGCGTCGTATTTTGACGTTGGAGACCAATGTTTGGGGGGGCCCGGGCCAGCATTGGGCCAACGTTATCCCAACCATAATAAAACGATGTTTTGCCATGTTATATAAAATCACTAATTGGGGCTCCATGAATAAAAAAAGAACATTTCCCTATGGTTTTCACACTTAATACACCAGTATAGTTCATATCTTATGTTAAGGTATATTATTATATAGTAATTGAAAATCGACTTACCGCCGCCCCTTGACCAGGATTCGAACCAGAGACCTTTGTATTAGAAGACTGACGACTATCCATTGAATCTAACTTGTCCTGCTTGATATCAAGGCATATCTAAGATTCAATTGTAAAACTCAACATTAATAGAAAACAACACACTTAGTGAAGACTAAGCCTCACTAAAAATGGCTAAATACGTCACAGAGCTTCACAGAGGTGAAAAAAACCCCGAAAAGCTCAAGGAATCCCTGTATCACGGTGATGTTAAACAAAAGTGCACAAATCGAAAAATATAGTCACTGCAAATGCCAATGTTTTATTTTTACGCACAATGTTGCTAAGCATAGGCCCTATTTTTGCTGAAAGCTCTGTCCGTTTTGGCTAGAGGCCTACTAATTTCCTTTATTAATTAGGCTTAATTAGAATATTTAGCTAATTATAGTGCTGTCGTGGATCAACATATATATGCCACAGCGGACATGGCCTGCCCCCACCAAACGACCATTTCCCCCCACCATTTTCCCAACTTCACCCCGACGTTGGCTTACCACCATAAAACGAACCATTCACGCACAATGTGTGGGGGGGTCCCCAACGGATCTGCCCCAACGTGGTTGGCCTGCCGACAAAAACGACAGTTTCCCCCACCGTTTCCTTCCCCAACTTCTCCCCGATCACACGTTGGCTTGTCGACCATCCAACGACCATTTTCCCCACCGTTTTCCCAACGTCGGCTTGACGTTGGTTTGCCGACCATCAAACGACCATTTTCCCCACCGTTTTCCCAACGTCGGCTTGACGTTGGTTTGCCGACCATCAAACGACCATTTTCCCCACCGTTTTCCCAACGTCGGGCTGACGTTGGTTTGCCGACCATCAAACGACCATTTTCCCCACCGTTTTCCCAACGTCGGCTTGATGTTGGTTTGCCGACCATCAAACGACCAATTTCCCCACCGTTTTCCCACGTCGGGCTGACTTTGGTTTTGCCGACCGCGACCGTGACGACGTCGGCCCGACGTCATTTGCTATCTGGGTTATGTCTGATCCAAGATGACGAAAAATTTGTCAACGATTATACCCATCAAATGTAAGTCCGTCAATAACAGAATGTCCCAGAAGCAAAAATTGCCTAATCGCGCCCCAAGTCAGTTTATTAAACATTTATGCAAATCAAGTTAACATATTTGCCAATTATAGATCAATAGCTTTTCAAACCGCAAATTTCCATTTGATTTGAGTCTATAATTCCCTGGGTTATGTCCACATCAATAAAATCATTGTTTTGTCATTGTAATCCGCGGATAGGTAATCTTTTGCACTCAAACTTCGAGAACTTAAACATAATTTGCGAAGTTTTGATCAGCATAATCAGATAATTTTTTTATGATAAAATGTATGGTGACCTTGAATATGGATTATTAGTGTGATTATGTTCAGACGTGTTGAAATTATTCTAAGGATTTTTTGAAATGGCACGAAAATTTAATTTTCAATTTTTAACAATTTTATAGCGCTTGAATATAGTTACCTCGTAGTTTTTAACGAGAATCTCATTCTAGAATTTGGGTCTAGAAGGTTTGAAATGTTTTTATCCTATGTTTGAAGGGTGCTGAATCAAACTTTTGGGTCCAACCTCTGGACATGGTAGGGAAACTTGGTAAAATAAGGGGATTAAATAGGACAGGGGGCGTAAAATTTGAAATCAAGTCAAACTGTGTTTTAAATATACACCAATGGCATTTGTCTCATTATAAAAGAGTATCAGAATATCAAGAGGTATCACCATTTTTTGAAGCTGATCCCTTTTCTGCTGAAACAACTGCTAAAGTGAGGAAGTTCGGAAAGGATCTCCGAAAGGAAAGATCAAACCTGGCACACTTAATTGAATCCCCCGATATGACCCATACAGCAGAAAACCTGTCTACATCCGGGCGAGCTCAAGAGATCCAACAGAACCTCCACCGCAGCCAATGTCACACCCAACCAAGTTGCCCACCAACTTGCCAGTTTTAAATGGCAAGTGCATGCAAGAGATACACAAGCATATCAAACTAATACCACAAGATGTAATAGTGGTGACCCTGGTTTTCACTCGCCCCTTCAAAATGGACTAATTGGCATCTGGTATTGCTAAACTTTAACCAGGAAAGGCAGTAGGCCTTGACAACATCTCTACTGAGCAACTAAAGAATTTTGGCCCAGCAGCAAAGAATGGCTTCTTCAGAGCTCTACAATTGCTGCCTTAGTTCCCACAGTTCCCAAAGATCTGGAGGAAAGCACATGTTATGGCACTCTCTAAAGCATGGGAAAGATCCATCCAACCCCAAGACTACAGACCATTCTATTCACTCCTTAGCCATACCCTTTGAACGCCTCCTGCTCAATCGTACGCACCTGTGACAGAAGAACACCTCATACCAGAACAAGCAGGTTTCCGGCCAGGCAAGTCAACAACCAGCCAGTACTCAACCTAACTCAACACATTGAGGATGGTTTAATTCGAGAAGGGTATGGTACCGGAGCTGTGTTCGGGTGGACTCAGCAGAATACGACACTGTTAATCACAGATGCCTACTCCATATCTCCTGGAAAGTAACAAGGACAGCCGCTTGACTGAGCTTATCCAGATTGCTGGCAAACCCTGATGTTCTTTGTTCACTAGGAGGCGAAGAAGAGGCCGATGGTGCCGTAGGGCTCAAGAAATGGGTCGTGAACACGTGAGGATGTGCGTGGCAGCCTCTCCTGTTCAGACATATATACGCAACGACCACTGCCTAGGAGGGCAGGGTCACTTGTCGTTATTTTTTTCAGACGATCTTGGAATTATCCCACAGGATGCTGACTTCACAGTTGTTAAAGATGCCGACTTCACACTTGACTCTCCAAAGCTTTGGATGACTCACTCCTTATTATGAGGAAAATCCCCTACGTGCAAATCCTCTAGGACACAGGTGTGTGGCTTTCCCATCCTACTCAACCGTGAAGCCAAACGTCCGCTTCAAGTTACCTGGTCTGGAACTCCCGCTGGGAGCGTGCTGGGGTGGGGGGGGGGGATAACCCTGTCTACCTAGAGTTCCATTGGACCGCACTCTCTCTTATAGACCCACATCGAGAAGACGAAGGTAAAGTATGTTCAAGCACTAACATCTGGGGGACCACACTCACTGGCACAAGAGTGGGGTGGCTCGCCCACATACCCTAATATCGATAGCACTTGCCCTGTGCTAACTCATGTGCAGAGTATGCCGCCCTTGTAGTGGAAAGAGCATCCCATGCCAAGAAGCTTGATCCAAGCGTTCAATGCCTCCTGCCAGCTTATCACCGGATGCCTCCTTCCAACACCAACGGAAAACTTGTAACATCTAGCAGAGGAATTGCTCCACCAGACATCGGTCGTAGCATAGCGAGCATGCAAGAGCGTAGCTGCCCAAGTTTCAAATGTGAAGCACCCTTATGTTTGGACAGATACCCTGACTCCCAAACCGTCCCTTCTTAAATCCAGAGAGAGTTTCTTAACAAAGTCCAACTCTTGAAACCGTCTCTAAGGAGTAAGAGAGTCGACTTGTGGAAGAAAAGACTTGCCATCAACCAATTAACATCTTATCGGTATTGAACCTGGTGAGGGCATTCTCCCACCGGAGTGACTCCCATTGGGGCTGAATGGCGCGGCCTCAATAGATTGAGAACCAGAACTGCCGATCTAAGGTTTCCTTGCGAAGTGGGCTAATCTGGAAGCAGTCAGGTCCTACCTGTGGCTGTGGGAGAGCGTGGCCCTCCTAGCGGTTAGGGTGCTGGACTCTGGCGCAAAATTTACCATCAAAATCCCGGGTTCGAATCCCGGTGGGGTTGTGGTACTTGCTGGGATTTATTTAGGGGTACTATCACTTCTGGATTTGATCTGTATACCAGTATTGATTAAATACAGGAATACGCTCTCCTCTATGGTTCACTTGGAAATGGGCAAATAGCATAATGAAAGATCCCGTTCCTTCGGAGGGACGTTAAGACTGTCTGGTCCCGTTTACAGAGAGTCACAACTGTACATTTAAATCGCAGTCAGTGTCGAATAAGAGTAGGGTGTTGTAAACACAGGACTTTCCCAATCGCCCGCCTCAAATTAGCGGGCCATGTTGTAGGAAGCGTCGGTATCATGGTACACGCGGCCCGGGATCATACATAGCTGAACAAATCTGGACACACCACAAAGCCATTTACAATGACTTGTGGATACGAGCAAAACAAAAAAGCACCACAGATAATGGAACCACCTCTTGGTCTGCCATGCTGGAGCAACAATGCACAAACAAGGACCTTGCGGAATTCAGTGAAGCAGCCAGACGTTGTACCAAGCTCTGGCTGGATGTATTGAGAAACAACAGTGTGTGGAACGATAAGAAGATAGATTTGTCTCATTCAAAGGATTAATTTTAACCTTAAAAAAAAAATAGGTTATTTTTTAAATTTGTTTTTTTTTTTTTCCCACCTTGTTATACGGTTGGGCAAAAAATCCAAGGCTCAGATTTTGTTGATGGAAACCGGGTCAAATTATGCCCCGGTCATACTGGAGCAGAAAATTCATTTCAATTCGTTGGGTGACAGCTCTCTATACAATTTGAGGTAAAAGTGTTGGGTGACCCCTATAGACCATGGGACACCCTTTCTTACTTTTTTTTTGTGCCCACTAATTACGAACAACAATGGCATAACATTGTAAAAATAAAAGCAAGACGAACATTTGAACACCAGTTTTCAACAAATCGAGCACTGGTCACGTTTACCCAGGATGACCTTGGAATAAGAAATATTGCTTTATGACAAAAAAGTTTTTCGTCAGGATTTCTCCGCTTTTACGCATATTCTATAGCTCTATGCGCCCCGAACCCCTTTTATGTGTACAAACTAATGCGATCGGCTACATTTGGGATTTCTTGACTCGCCACCCGCCTAGGAGTCTGGTGTGAGCAAAATGAAATCGCGCCCATCTCCCAACGCTGTGACGGATGGTTTGTTTATTATTATACACAAAGAAAATCTATACAGTTTTCAGCCACACAAGAAAATAAATCGTAGTCTCCAGTAGCTGCTTTCAGTGGGCAAATGAAATCCGATTACTCAAAGAACTTAATGCTGTGATACACGCGCTGTTATCTTTCTTGCTTGAAAAAAAAAATGACCGGGGAGGGAGCAGTCTGGATCACAAAATACAACTTGTCAACCAGGAAACGGAGAAACGAATGGACTTCCGATACTCCTGATCCTGTTGCCGACGATACCAGCGGCCAGTACTGTGATGTGGCCCATATCATCCGTTACCGTCTGTAAATGAAATGTTAACCAAGAGAAAGAGACTCCCTCACAAACACCGTAAACCAGTTTTGACAGATCATTTGACCAAGTCTCTGTTGACCTCATTTTTAGACAGACTAAATGACCCTAATATGGCCAATACTTTCCCACAAGTGCAACGTAATTGACACCTCGGATCCAGAAGATGCATTGGAGATTCCAGACAACAAACAATTACGAGGAATACAATTTTGTAATTTTTTTGTTTAAAAAAAAAAGCCGATGGAACAATCAAATATGTATAAACTATTCAGTTTTACAGTGAACCGGGGCATGAAGCTGATGGGACATCAATATGTACAAGACTATTCAACAATGCCAACATCAGTGAACAGGCATAAACCAAAGCTTCTCTCAGCAAGGTACAAGTGACCACTCACTGGGAGTTCTGTTTGCTTTGTTGGTGTCATTTGATGTTACCAACGGAATGATGATATATGAATTTTGGCTTCACATTAGACTCAAAAAGTAATACTTTTAGTGTAAAATGATTGAGTCATACATACCGAAGAGTCATACTCGCAACTCAAGAACGCTTCAAAAACTCCCGCTAGAACTACTGTACATTGCAGATGTGATGTTATTGTTGCTGAGCAGGACATTATCTTTGTCTTAGAAATTTTAAAACACATCGTCAAAACTTGCATTTTTGAAAAATTATGCAAAATATTGACTACCAATGAATAGAATTAAATTAGTACTCTAGTAGTAACATGGAGTATAAATATTTGTGATATTAAATTGGAATGTTTTCATTTTACCATCATGACACAATTGTGTTGACACGATTCTATTTCTAGTTCCACTAATTGTAACTTATGGCATCATCTTTTAAAATTTGGACATATCTTTGGTGCCATACGTTACAACTGTTTCTGTGGAGTTCAATGCCATTTAAGGTTTGAGATGTTTGTTAGAAGAATTGTCTTACCAAAATTTGTAACCGATGCTACTTTGTTCCCAAAAAGTTCATGTTAACATGTACACAGTCTGCCAAATTTGGCACCCCTGTAGACACAACGAGAGTAAGTTTCACCTGAAATTTCATAATGTTAATTTTAATCTGGGAAAACTGGTTCTCACATGATGCAGAAGACTCTCAAGAATGCCTACAATATAACGTTTATTGCAATATTTAAGCCACTTTGGCACTGTAAGTTCGAGCAGAAGGCTGTCTGTGTATCTTGGCTTAAATGGCAAACGTTCACTACACACAACTTGTCATGACTAATCGTCTCTGCTAATCAGCAGCCATATTAAAGTTAAGACTATCTAGTCATTATCATCAGGCTAACTATTCAGGCCATCTGAGCAGGTTTTTTTATGATGGGGAAATATCAAGAATATAAGAAAAATGCGCTGTGAGGTTAAGTTCAGGTTATGTATTGGGCATAGAAAATGACGAAACCATTCTACTTGGAATGTATTTTGCATGAATCTTGTGTTTAAATTTTCTGAAGTTCAAAACTTATTTCAACATTGTTTAGTGGGATATATGCACATATCTCATATGATGGTGCAAAACCGGATAAAATTGTGAATTTTGGTGACCCAAGTACTTTATGCATTGACAACCAACAAAAAATTGAGAAGCACTTGTTCCAGTTGTCACATCCTTTTCTTGGCCCCCAGCTGGATTTCAAGGTTACACAGGGGTAGAAATGTTTAAAATGATCTGATTGTGTTGAAATCACCCATGATGTTTTTCTGGTAATTGGTTACAGTATTCGCAAAAGTGTTGCGATAAAGTCACCAGCTATTGGATTCTATTGACCTCTGACCTACTTTGTTGATAACGTGAAAACTAGTCATAACAGGTAACTATTGCTTATTCGATACTTAAGCTAGGGGGAAACAATTTGTATTATATACATTGTATATTTGAACCTCAAAGCACCTTCTAACTTTTGCCCATGCAGGGGTGCAAAAAACTGTTCTTTCCTCGGGAGGCAAAATACAATGTTCATAAG
>JAMKCH010010947.1:0-75258 GCA_023653785.1 Ophioderma brevispina
TCCTAACTTTGCACATCCACCGGACTATAAAACCTAGAACTAGTGTCTACGGACTATGGCTACAGGGAACAATATCTCCTGCCACACCGGCACGTGGAGGTCATACAGCCATAGGAGGAGACCACTTATGGAAAGCATCGCGTGGTTTGAAGCATGTATGGTACCGTACTGGGCCGTCCCGTATCGCATAAACATATTACATATCCCATATACAGTAGCGCTGTGATTTTCAAATAGCGCATGGTCAGACAAAAAATGCTTTTCAATTCGTTTTATGTGAGGAGAATTCTCGTTTTTCTCCATGGAAACACTCCATTAGTGTTAATAATTGCGTTTAATAGCTATTTTGTAAGTTATTCTTGAGACAGGTTTTCCCTTGGAAAAGGCACTATCAGTGATTGTTAAATCAGCAAATTGACAAAAAATCAGCAGAACAGGATTTTGCACGCCGGAACAAGTCTAAGAGGCCTAACATACCATACAGTGATAGGCCAAAAGCAGGCGACATAAGAAACAAAATATTTAGTCATTACTGTCAGACGGACACTTTATACAACACGTAATTGAATGGGGTTCATATCATTGAACACTGCTGTTACTTAGGTTTCTATCATTTTCAGTTGGAAAAACTACCTTTGAGGAATGTAACAGACGTATCCTTCACTTTTCGATAAGCTATTTCCGACTACGAGTCTATGATATTTCATGTAATAAAACTTATTATAGTCGTTGATTAAGTTACGGCCAAAAACTTAAAAGTTCGCCTACCAAATTACCTGGGATGTTATTACATCGTATTAAGGCCCTATCTGCTTTGGGCATGTTATTTTAGGGGTAAAATATATCTCTATTCTTTCAATGGCCTTAGAATATCATTTGTGAGCAAACTGAAGAAATTTCATATTTTCTGGAAAATGGGCCAGTGCCGCTTTAACAGGGTAAAATTCCAGTAAAAGCTGGTTTCTGCTGGATGATGTATAGCGACCAGACCATGGATTTTTAAGTGTTGAACTTGCCGACTTAACCCGATAACGGGTCCAGATTACAGAACACTATCATCTGTATTGTCAGTATCCGCATATGCCAGATTCATGGACGGGGGGGGGTTGCTATTGTGAAACATTGAATGTATCGCACATTGGGTACGAAACTCTTCCTAAAAAACGTCTCATGTACCTGTGCCCAAGTTTCAACCACGATCGCAGAGACACCGAGCCAGGTATGTTTCTGAGTTCCTCTAGTGGGCGGCAGTAAAGCACGGGATTCTCGTACCAAAATCTGAAAGACATGAGCAGGACGGACAGGTTTTAACGGGGACATAATGGCTTGAAAAAACATTGACATAATGAAAAGGAACCCTTGCTGAATGAAATCCCTTCCACCAGTTTGAAAACAATTTGGATTTTACATTCTGTAAAACAGTAAAAACAGGAAGCGTTACAAGTTGTGGCAATTTCTGGAACAGTGATGCGGACAGTTGCTGTCAGTTTTTACCAAAACTTGAAAAGTATGTTGTTCATCAGCTCTCAGACCATGCTATTGTATATGTGTCAATCCCCGGGTTAATCATCTTTCACTTACCAGTTCAATATCGTACTACAAGCCTACAAGTACAATGCCTGAATCCCGTCTGAATGCTTTTGAATTGTGTTGTCGCAAAAAACAGGATCAGGATTGATTGATTTGTCAATCAACCATCAATCAATCTACATAATAGAATCATTGACTGTTAATACCATAATTAATAAGTATAAGTGAAAATAGGATAATAAATTACCAGATATACATGCTACTATTGTAAGTATTTTGAGAATGATAAGAAATACAAAAATTTAATAATTTGCAAATACATAAGTATAACAATACCTGGCGGTTGACGAGGTCACTACTAAAAGCAGCAGCGTAAGGGTGTAGTGACCTCTTATAATGTTACATAAAAATAATAATATACAAAACATTACTACATTAACGGAAACCTAGCAAGGACAAAAATGCGACCAAATAAAAAAAAAGACCAAAACCATAGACATCAAAAACAGACAAAACAAGACATATATGAAATTCGACCACAGAGAATTAGCGCGAATAGTAACCCAAAAGGATACATAAACAGAATCATGTGGAATAACAGGCCTATGTAAAATTTCTTTCAAACTTTGCTTTAAATGAAGCAAGGAAGAGATGTTTTAATAGGAGTATAGGAATGTTATTCCAAGTAATGGGCACTTGGGCTCAACGAGGTTTCTATATAGATAGAGAGCAACACGTTCTTATCTTTAGAAATTCACCGCTTCGCATGTTTTTGCCGAACAAAAGGCAAAAAAAACCTAGAGTACCAACAATAGAAAAGCAATGGCTGCCTCCGCTTTCTTCCACATACTGTGGGTCCGCTTTGCATATACACTAATCGGTTTAGTGATACAAATAATGTTGTGTAGAGGTGGCAAGGTGTTGTAAAAAATAGTGTTTTTTGTGTGTACCTGGATCAGTGCTCAGATACTCCTTTTTTCTCATAATGCAATGCGCGCTTAGGTGAAGATTGTATTCATTGAGGCGGGTTTATTTAAATCAAGGCGTCTGATGTGTCATTTCAGTCGTTGTGTGGCCATTGGTAGGATAAAAATTTTACACCACCCAATAGCACCCAACATCAACAACTGATATTTTGGCGGGATTGTTTGATCGAATTAACATTATGTGTGTATATACTTCTCGTGTTAGATTATCTTGGTTTTCAGCGTGCATATTTTTCACGAATGCACTGGGCTCTGTAAGATAATGCACGGTCATCAGATTTAATGCACGGGTCATATGGATAATGCCACGCGGGTCACACAAGTCACAATTCCTGTTAGCTACTAGAATACCGTCAATCATTGATTATCGACTTACTGCTCCATATCAAGTAACATGTCCTGCATCGTATTCAGTTCCCTCTATCAAACTAGTATCTACAATCGATGGTGTCAGTCTAACTAAAATTATGTGTTGAAAAAAATATTGGTTGCTAGTTTAAAGTATATAGTTGAATTCACATGCGCCGACCATTCCAAATAATGTGATTTGTGTACTGTTTCTTCCGAAACGCGTATGTGTCGTATATCTTAATTAACGAGAACAAGCTTTTTTGTACTTCAAAGGACGATACGTGACATGAAATATTGATCTTAAATATTAAAATTCCTTATGTTATAATTTGTCAATTAGAAACACTTCAGAAAGTTTATGCGCTTACTGAACTTTCCTACCTCTGTGCCGTGACGTCAGCGCGAGATTGGATGGGCGCACCAGTGTAAACTGCACGCGCGGCTTTAAAGCGGACGGCGTTCTTTACCCCCCACTCGCGCACAAAGATGGCATACATTGACGCGTGCGTGCACAAGCTGCGTCAATGTTAGACATCACTGCACGGAGGTAGAGAAATGGACTATATCATGTGCTATATAATAGTGGCCCATGAGAGTTAAGTGTACTTCAAGAACCCAAAATTCCAAATTAAATGTTGTCAATGCAGAACCAGGATATGTTTTGTACATACATTTCTGCGTTGGTCTTTAACATCTAAACACAGTAGGGCCATTGGAATTGGGAGATTAGAAGAAAATTCGTTATGCATTTATATGCAAATCTCACTGATGGGGTTGTTTTGGAATACAGTGAGGGCAGTTGCGAAAAAGTCTCTCTTCTTTTCAATTTCATTGACGCACGTTTATCACTAATGGGTTTGTTGGAAACTGCCAGGGAGGTGCGAGAAGATTAGCACTCTAAGCGTCTTCGAGAGTCTGATTTTTCTCGCACTTCCAGATCATTTTCAAACACAAAATAATCAACAATGAATTGCTGTTCAAGGTCTTTTTTGGCACTATTTATAAGAGTTATAACTTTGGACATGTTGGAGTATAGAAGTGTTTTTAATGTATTTTAAAAAATACCTCCCTCAAAATTTAGATAAAATAAATTACGTTAATTATTAAGTTAATGTAATGATTTTGGATACTATGTTTCTCAAGTATATGAGGATAAGGACCACGCCTTTCAGTGCATTCGGACAGGATAATCGCACTTGACCGTATGGGTCAGTGCAGGCAGAAATCGAGCCTCCGGCTCTCGTGCTGCCGCACTGACCAATACGGTCAAGTGCGATTATACTGTCGAATGCACTTAGGCGGCTAGGTCCCTTATCCTTATCATACAAGCACCCAAATGATAAGTATTCAGTGCAATATTCAAAATGGCAAGCGCCCAGCACGACGACTGGTTGAATGGTTTCACCCCCTTGGTGGGATGGCACACGTGTTACCAGCAAGACGGTTTTAGTAGGTTTAATGATTGGTGTAACATTCCGTTCATGAACTTCATGAAGGGATAGGCCGTAGTAAAGAATGTACTTCCATCAATGAGGTTGTTTGGTATTTTTTTAAAAGGTTGTTATGAGGCTGGACACGAAGATGCAAATTGTGGTATTTATAATATCATATATTTTTAGGGTATTTTTAAGTAGAAAATAGAGGGTCAGTGGTGTGTGCCAGCCAGAGGGAGTTGGTTAACACGACCGATAACCCCGTTTTGAAGGCAAAAACAAAGAACGAGGTTTAGAGTTATTAGAGTCGAGCCCCCCAGATCATTGCACCGTATGAAAATATGGTCATACAGAGAATATAGGAAATGATGTAAAGATTTGTGGTAAAAAGGGACGAACTTTGCGTATGACACCCATTGAAGTTTAGATCTAATTTTAGAACATGCTTGATGTGATGCCAAAAGAGAACACCTAAAAATTAGTAATCTGTCAACTTGTTTTGTATGGCTGTCCCACATTTTTAATGTTTAGTTTTAAATATTGGGTGGTTACTTGTGTTCTTTTTACAAATTATATAGTTGGTTGTTTTTTTTTTTTTTTTAATATTCACGCGAAAGTTTATTTAATTTGAAACCAGTTTGAAACATGGCAAGAGTTCGTTAGTAATTGTGTTCTCTAACTTTCTCGGTGTCATGGTGAGAAAATAAAATGTTAGATGTCATCTGCAAATAAAACAAAAGAAGGTTTTTCGTGCATAATGGATAGGGCATTTATGTATAAAAGAAATAATAGAGGACCCAGAATCGAGCCTGTGGAACAACCACATGTTACATTAAACTTGGAACTAGATAGTGTATATTAAATAGAACACGTTGTTGTCTTCCAGAAGATAACTCCGAAGACAGTCATTAGCAATGACCCCCGATACCATATTTAGATAAGTTATTGAGGAGTATTATTGTGATTGATGGTATCGAAGGCCTTGCTAAGGTTCTAGAAAAAAATATCAGTCTGTGTGAAGTTTGTATCAAGATGTAGTGATGTTGCACAATAAAAAGGAATGCTAGATACACTGTAAATTCTGTCAGGATGTGAACACCTGCTTTTCTGTTCCAGAAAAATTGCCAAAAAAAGGCCACCTCCCCCCCAGGGAAACAATCTTCCTGGTTTAATTGTTTTACAGAAATGTAAACATCCAAATGTTTTTCAAAATAGTGGAAGTGATTTCAGTAGGGGTCCCTTTCATTATGTCATTTTTTTGCATGCATTAGTACCTTTAATGAACAACTAAGAACCCTATATCCAGTAGGCAGCCATACCGTAAGGCAAGCAACTTACATTGTAGGATACAATGTACTTTGCATCGTCCCTGTCGAGACATTGAATTCTTTTGTCGGGCCAACTTGGCTTGTTATGAAGGTGTATTAAATAGGAGCTCATATAGGGTCTACCTCTTATACACCTTAAAGCTTAACAGCAGCTTTGAGTGAGAATCGCCCCAATTTTCCAAAAAAATTGATAAATTAACACAATGTGTTGAATTGTCTAGTAAAACTATACCTGCGAACCGACAATGCTAAAAATGCGTATTATATAAAATATCAATTTTGTAATTGGAATTGGGATCCCAGAGTGTACTTAACGACAGAGCTGGAAAATTGCCATCCATGTCGTCATGATGAAATAGTGCCACTCAAGATAATTACCTCTAAATTGGATTACCTGAACCGACGGAAAAAACTAATGGAGTAGTTATGTAGAACGGGACATGGCGCAATTACCCCGTTATTCCATACTGGAAGGACGTTGTCGCAGCGTTGAATTATTATCGGAGATCTCCGATATTAATGATTCTAATTAACACAATTCCTTCCTTTGCACACACAGAGAGGAATTTCGAGCGAAACCATTAACAAGTATAGATTTCTAGCTAATTACCAATACAATGTGCAAGAATTCAAAATATTTTGAAAAATTGGGGGGCGCGGTTCAAAAAGGGTTATTGCTTTACGGGCGTTCACGGGATTACAAGATGTCGTTCTAAATTGTGGATATTTTCTTAAAAAATGTGCGGCTTTCTTCTAGGCAAAATAGTTTGGTATCATACAAATTGAAATTAATAAAGGAGTTTGGTATTTATTAGAGAACCAAGATTTTCTTTTTTCAAAAAGCCAAGAGTGAGATGATATAGATTACGTTTATGAAACAAATTCAACATTTTAGTTGAATTTATCAAAAAACAAACTACTTTAGCTTTCTAAAGGCAACCTGTTAGGCAGTGAAATCCCAACGCAAAATGGAAAGAAAGTATGTTCCAATTTATACAGACATTTAAATCTCTCTTCAAAAGAAAAATATTATAGTAGAGTTTTATTCCTGTCAGGTCAGTAAAGTTCGAACGATTCCATTCGTTTCGGAGAGGTGTTGCTTTACCCAATCAATACAATAGAAATTCGATGTACGGATCAGATTAAGGCCATATTTAAAAAAAGCCCCTTTCTAAAAAAAAATGTACCAAGGCAACGCATTGAATAATTCCAAACACCAGACTTGAAAAACTCTTGAGAATTCAACATAAGAAAATGGTACGAAGGAAGTAATTTTTACTCACAAAGTTTTGTACATCATTAGGAAATTAGAAAAAACATCGATGACGTTTACCTTTATTCGCCTGTTCAGAAATAATATTGACAGATTGGTCCAATCATAGGTACTTAAGAGTTTTGGTTACTCATAACCCCCCCCCCCCCCCACCAAACTACAATTATTAACGTGCCGATCTTCCTCTCACCCAGCCTCGATGTTCATGACACTTTATCTATTCTTGATTGACTCCAAACCATGGAGGTAGGAGAGAAGGAGGAAAGCTCTTCCCTATTGCATTACGCGACGCCGATTATCCCAATTATATCATTGGCTAACTCATGCTAAAAGCATAGACGACAAAGGCCTTCTTCGGCAGGGAGTACTCTTTTTCATGTTCCATGATCTCGCCGACAGAAGCTGGGCACGCTCAGTTGAACAAGATAGGACCTGTGCGCAGAAAGGGATATCCTGATGCGCAGTAGTTTGTTTACATGTGGAGACGACAATAAAGAGAGGAGTCGATTACAGCCGAACTTCTGAGTGTTTCAGTCCAAAAAAATCGGAGATAGCATGCTCCTAAAAGAGTTACCAGTGATTTAAGTTTTTGAAAAGTGCATGTTTTGAAACGCCTCGTCAGTATTCTTAAAGTATGATATTGGAAGACGAATATAACTGAATTGAGGAAGAAAAATGCGTATTTACAATGACACCAACCTTGATAGTGCCCGGAGTTGCCCGTTTTTTTCCCCCCCCTCAATTTGGGCCCGAAGTTGGCATATTTACCACAGAATTGTAATGTTAGTGAAGCAGATAATGGTAAAAATTGTGCCTGTTTTGTTTAAAAAGCATCAAATTTGGCATAGGTAGCGAATTAAAATTTTTGGAAAACAATTGGATATGAAGCCACCTGCACATGTCAAGTCAATGTCACCTAGAGTCACAAAGGTCAATTAGATCAAAATACATTAAAACATGCATAATAAGGTGCCTAACTCTAAACATCATAAACATTCTCATGAATCTACTTTGTGACATCATTCGGCACATTAATCAAGACGTCTTCTTCATTTAAAAGGGGCCACAGATTTTATAGGATACAAATTGTATAACTTTTGCGCATTGTTGTGAATACATCAACCGGGACATTCGTATGTTTATTGAACAAGAAAACAACAAACTAAGTTTGAAACTCCCCCGCTGTCCTATCGGCCCCAAAACAAGCATACTCGGATATCTGTCATGGGGGGGCACAAAACAGAAAATACAAAGGCATATTATTACAGGACGATGGCTTTACGGCTTATTGGTCCCTCCAGGTTTATTTCATATATTTGTACAATTGTTTAAAAAAATGGGAGGGGGCATATTTTGTGGCTGATGAATGTTCTCTTATCTCTTTACGCTTAATACCATAACATAACCATGAACATTTCATTGAAGAAGACCCCGTGACATAGCGCACGGGGATATATTTCGGTGATTTGTTTGAAAATGCTACAAGTAATATCACATTTTAATCACCAAAAGCCACAAGAGGAACAATCGGATTTATATATGCTCAATTGCTAACTGAAATGTATTCATCCGTATATTCCTAAAAACATGAATACTATGATAAGGATTTTGATAGGCCTACCTTGCCAAATAACAAGTACTAACGAGATCAATGTTAAGCTGAATGAATGTGCATCAACAGGATCGATTTGTTACATTACAATGCTGCGGTAAATATGGCGATGGGACGTCCATTTTAACAATACTTTTACACGGATATGTGTTTAAACACTTGTATTTTCTCTGAAGTGAAAATCGATATTGCCAAGGGTCTCATTTACTTCACCAAATGTGGGCCAACTTCGGTGACAAAAATTGAAAAACGGGCAACTTCGGCCACTGTGAAGTTTGGTGCATTGTTAGATAGGTATTTCTTCCAATTCAACTTAGATTTGTCTCCACATTATACTTTAAGAAATACGGCGCTACAAAACATTCAATTTTTAAAAAGCGGAAAAAGTAGCGAGTTAAAACTAGAATCAATGTAATTCATCTTAGGAACATGCTACTCTCGCTCTAATAAATAACCACAACATGACCGAAATGATCATTGTGTTTACCTTGAAGATGATTGACGGTGAGTGGTTCCAATGTCTAAAAAAATTCATTTACTCAGTAGTTAATTGTAAACATTATGCCAAGTTCATGCTTTTATAAAGAAATGCAAAATTCTTAAAATATCTGCTTAACTATGACCATCGATGCAATGTTGATGCACCTGCTATCAGCATCAATATCGATCTCCTGTGTATTGTTCCAATAACAATAGTTTTACGACCTGTTTTTACGCGGGCGGCGATGATCATGGGCAAAGGGATTTGAGAAGAGCTTTGCGTCTCTCCTACTCCTGTCCAAACAAAGAATCGCATAGTGTGTCTAGACTTTAAGAAAATTTATTCAATTAAAATCTTGTATGAGCCTTTTATTACATATTCGATACACAATAGTTTCATGTAAAATGGGTTCAGGCATTTATTTGTTGAACCAAGTTGCAGCAGTCCAGCTGTAATACGGCTTTTAGTTTGTGCTCTCATGACCACATCCCCTCCCAATGCTTCCTTACCATCGACAATATGCGTTTACTGGAACAGGATAAAAAATCGATATAATATGCTATGCTGTTCTTCTCATCAATACTTGCATCCTTTCAGTGAAGTATGCCACGGCATTGGCCTACCATCAGTGTAAGAGGTGGTGAAGAAATTTCCTTTTATGGCATGTTTTGAGGTAAAATTCGAGTTTAAATTCCTGGGTGCCACGCTCTCACACATTTTTCTGGTCTAACTGGTCTAATCCAATTGGTACACCCTCACTAGAACTTTCAAATATTGGGGTAGGGCATTTCCTTGCTATGTTGCGTAGTCCCCAGCGGGGAGAAGGGCAAAACCACTGTAACTTCAGTGCCAATGGATCTACTAGACTTCAGCACCATGAGCTCAGATATTCACATCGGCGCTGGTATGCGGTGGAGAAACACGTAGTCGTTCCTTTTTATATGGGAATTCAGGGCCACTTTCGCACATTGTCTGCGCGCGTCATTCTACGTGTTATCACCTCCTCCGATTCACATTAAGTATTTATTTTCATGACATAAGCAGAAAACACCTATCCTCGTTCAACAATAAATAATGGTTCTATAGTGTGTGTTCAATTAATTTTTGACGTATTTTCATCATTTATTTGAAAAGGAAGAAAGGCTAACAAAGTCATGAAGCGAAATTTGCTGGCGGCAAGCTTTGCGCCTAACAACTCCTGTGCTCGAAACCACAACCTTATTCTTACCTCCATATTCATTTATCGGGCGTTTTCAGAAACAAAATAGGGCCACGACCTATTTATAATGTAAACTGTGTTATGAACCAGGACAGGAATGTGTGGTTTTTGCGTCATGAACAAATTCCTCAACCTGAATCGCGGAGGTGATAACATCTGGATCTTTGCACCTGCTGGGAAATAGAACATTCATTGGACTTACAAATAAAGAATTTGAGGGGTATTTTCACCTCGCATATCTGGCCGATCGTTGAATATCTTATTTTCGCAACAGACGCTTATGTTATTGTTAAGAATTTCTAAACATTTGTCACCGGGGTTTGTCTTCTTTCTTTGACGATACTACGGTGTGTGGTGTGTATACAGTTGATTAGTTGGCGTGCACTCCGCCACAGTCTTTGTATTGTTAAACTTTGAGGAACTGTATATTTCGCTTACTTCAAGTAATCACAACTACTTATTTAAAGGACATATCAGTTACTAGTTGTTGCGATATTTCAAATTATGAAATCACCAAAGAGGAGGCTGATTTTCCTATAGTAAACAATATTAAAACATTATTCATGTTATAGCATACCTGTCGCCATCTCGTAACCTCCGCATCTGCTCTCAAAAAAAGTAAATGTTTGTCGCCATCAAACGCCATCGAATAGTCTTCTACTAGTCCGGCACCATGGATGTCGATGTTACCTGGGTGACCATAAAGCAATTTTAGAGATTCTCTGATGTCATTATCACTTACTCCTCGTATGCTAGATCATTAAACGTTTCAGCATAAGTTGATGCGTAGCTCTTGTCGTTTTCACAGGACAACTTGCTGCAGAGTGCGCCATCATTGTAACCAGGTAGACCAGGATCTCGTCCTCTTTGAATATCCATTGCACCTAAATCAAAACAACATCATTTGCTAAGGCCAAACCGTCTGTATTTCCTCAGATCAAATGTGTGAGGGCTAATGTCTTTCATTGGTTTGCCAAAGGCGCCCTCGTACAATAGGGTCGATTCCCTCCTTCATATTTAAGTCTGACGGACATAAGCTGGCCCGTGTAGATTACTTGCCTCTAGCGTGATCAGTATTTTCAGTCTGAATGTGGTTGTAAAGACGAATAGCTTCGGATTGATCATAAGTGTGCAAATCTAAGGCGATGTGGCGAGACATTTGTATAGAGCATCAACAAAGGAGTCGTAACCTTCATAATTCGACAGCCAACCGATTCCCGTCTTCCCCACCACGATGGAAGCCAATGCTTATAAGTGATGTGTTGTAACAGAGCTTCCTACAATCATTACGAGTTTCTTGGGGGGGGGGGGGGGGGGGGATTATGTTTTTTTCCGTTTCCAGTGGCGAATTCGTGCTTTTTAAGTATACCTGCATTGACGATTTATGTTCACGACGCCATACTGCTGGAAAGCGAGTAACCCTATGTGTTCATTAGCGCGAATGTCGCCAGCAAAGTAGCATCCACACCCATAACGCCACTAGTGTCATTTTTAGCTTGAGAGCAATCTTGCCTGAATGATGTCGGTGCGAGTGGCATCAGATACTTTGTTGCAGGGCCCTCGGAAAGAACTGTGTCACCGACTTTCAAAAACCGTTATCGGTTTGTAAAATCACGTAATGCTTCAGCTCTCCTAGTTGAGCTCCCATAAATCACGATCCATCGATGTACGCCGTTTGCCGTTAAGGTTGTTGACGCTCTGAAAATTTCCAGTTCCACATACCCGGTACGAACGCGTCACAGGTATGCACTCATTTTTTTCACGTAACCGTGTATCATCTACTGCTGGTTTAATAGGGAAGGTCCGTAGGATACCTTTTGTTTTTGCATTTTGTTTGTGGCAGCATCGAATCATCCTTTTCGGTGCAAATCGGTGTCTTGAGCTAGGACTGACTCCATAGCCTACGATTCAGTGTAATTCTTTATCTATTTTGATACTGTGTGATTTCAACACTTTTTGAGTCACGTATCTTGGATTTGGTCTAGTAGAACCTTTGTATCTTTGGGAGCATTACTCCACCCAAGTGGCGCATTCTTTTCGTCCTCGTACATGGGACTCGAAGGCTGTTTTCAAAGTGGAGTGTTAGCGGCGCCCACACGCCATTCGCGAGGTTATTACACGTACCATCATAAGTCCGATAATTATGTGGCTCTCCAAAAAGTTCCGTCGGAGATCCCCCCCCCCCCCCCCCCCCCCGCCAATCGTAATCATTGCACGTCACGAGCCTCTTACAAATTATCTGGATATTTTAAGAAAAAATTAACTATACTGTAAAGCAATGTCAATTCACAAATATGTTTAACAAATAGTTTTGAAAGTATCCGGTGTATACCTCTTAGGGTTTAATGGGTTTCCCTTTGGACAAGTTAAAAACTGCCATGTTTTCGTCGTGAACAGCTCTGACTTCTTCATGAATACCACCCTTGCCAATTTGTGGCTATGAAGAGAGAGGAGAGAGAGAGAGAGAGAGAGAAAGGGAGAGAGAGAGAGAGAGAGAGAAAGAGAGAGGTGCTCACATGAATCTACCCATTGTTTACACAAATATAAGACCGCCCTTGCCTATTGTTGAACGATTACCCAGAAGAGCTGAAAACCGCGGGTTCGAAAAGAGCTGTTCAAAAACTTGAAAATGTATCTTGTCTTCGAATGCATGGACTGGCTCTTGCAAATGTCATATGTAGGGTAACTTTTAACAATAAGATACTGTGACTTCTCTGTGCGAAAGAAATATATTTTTCAACAGATTAATTTCCCCTTAAAATATCAAAATACAAACAAAATAAACATACCCACCCAAAACGAAACAAACAAAAAATCTTTTCGAAATTTAATATGTCGTGAGGGGCCCCACACAAAAGAAAACAAGTGATAGAACATTGTAAGTCTTGCCTCATGCGTAAATATCGATTCTACTCTTTACTTTTATTTAAAATACGCTATCATCACAAAACTTTTAAATGAATGCCTTTATGGAAGCCGCTCTGACATTCTCTATCGCCATTTTCACTTTTTACACTGAAACATGGACTCCCGACTCAGTTTTCCAATTTCTATACCAGTAAATTTCATGCCATATGGTAGGTGGTTGTCACGCAAACCCATCACAATTACTACCGGGACTAGAATCTCTAACATCGTAGCATCTGTTTTGTTCTACAAAGAATATTATCTTCGAGTAAATATTCAATTTAAATTTTTGTCTTCTTTTTACTTTTAGTTTGAGAGAATGAAGTTGAGGGAGAAAATATTACCTTCATCATGAACTGGCTTCAAACATGGTAGCTCCGCCTCCTTAATGTACGGATAAATAAAAAAAAAACCAGCATATTATAGAAAATTTCAAGAAATTGTTCTTTGTAGAAACTTTAACTTAAAGAACCCTTGTAAGAATCATTCAAAGTTCATTTTAGAATAGAAAGAAAGTTTTTAGCTAAGAAAATATTTTAGAACCAAAAAGGTCAACACTGATTTTCACATTTCTTAACCCTCCGAAACATATGAACACACAAAAAGATTGGCTTTGAGCCTACTAAAATATTTAAGATTATTTGAACACTTAAAAGTTCTTTATATACCCTCAGAGTGTTACAAACGAGATAAAAAGGGGTGTTAAGTTGCACACTTTTCTTAGTGTTTAAGATTTTCGAAAGTAATTCTAAAGTAAGAGTGGAAGAAGACAATCAATTAGCAAGGCGCTAAGTCTGTAGCAAGGGTGGTGTGTTTCACTAAAACCGACATAGCTTACAATTTTAGGGTGATTTTTTTTCTCAGTTATTACAAAGCCTCATGAATGGTGCAAGACTACGTCAACTCCGTTGGGGCCATATTATTAGGATGCCAGGGGGGGGGGGCCTCAGTATAAGACATGTCCTTTGCTGCCCACCATATTGTAGAAGAATTGATGGTCAAACAAATGACGTATCTCTCTTACATCCAGAGATGTTCAACGATACTGTGATGCATTAAAGCAGTAACGTACGCCACACATTTCAGTCGAACTTCACAGTTACTAGAAACATTAAACTTTCACTCAAAAACACTCGGCAATCATAGCACTTCCGTTACCGTAAATGGCAAAAAAATAACATCTCCAGACAATCTGTCCATAAATATGATCACAGCACCTTAAAAAACCCCCCCAATATCTTTCGTGACAAGATGCGTATTTTCTTAAGAAGTTGTTTGCAATTACTTTATTAAAAACAAAAACCAAACAAAAAATATTTTTCTTTTTTTAAAAATCAAAAAATACTTACCTTAGATGGTTAGCTGACAAAATCCACAGCCGCAGCATTAAGATTAAATTTAAAATCAAGAACAATCTTTCCCGTCATGATGTATGTATTACACTGGCAAACTTCCGTTACCCATATAGCAACATTAAAAACGGCTCAATCTTTTTTTTTTTTTTCCCACCTGAGTACGTAGGTATCATTAGTTTCATACTTTCTGTTTTGTTGGCGGGCGGTCGCTCTGGTTTGATAGTGTTATTTTTTTTTAATAAGAATGTTGCGGGTAATATGGAAACAAACACATATGGACAAATTCAGGGACAGCGTGGCCAACGTTGCTTCAAGCGTTAAGTGTATTTTTGGCAAAAGATTTATGAGGCAGGATTCGTTTTAAGAAGAAATTAATATCACAAGAGAACCCAACAAATGCTACTCGTTTGCCCATTTAAAATATTTCACTTAAAGCCAGGGGATCAGACCATTTCATTTATGTAAACCCACACGCCCTCAATCTTTCAAAGTTATTTTTTTACTATTGGGTGGGCTGGGAAAATCTGTTTAGTAAGTTATCGCAAATGGTATAAGATTAGAATTACCATTTTAAATACAGGCGGTTTGTGCAACATGGTCATCCCGACAAATAATATAATAATAATAAATCAGTTGTTATCTAGCGCTTGATCACTGTAAACAGTCTTCCAAGCGATTTCCCGATGATGATTACCGCCGCCATTAGAAAATCGTTGCACAATCATTTCGCCTTCATTTAGGGGGCTGCCGGCCAAGGTGCACACCCCTTATCCCCCCATAAACAAGCTCGGAAACTCAGGCTTAATGATTCCACGAGCCCAGCAACTACGCTGCCCTAAGGCTTCTTTAAAACAATCTTGGGTGCCCTACCTTTCTCGCCATGGCATAGGAAAATTGCTGTAAAGCCTCTGAAAAATGCAGTTAGTTAACAAAGCGGTATGATTTATGATTTTAAAAAGGAAGATACAGGGTGTAGATTTAATGTAGTTAGGAAACGCTATGATTAAAACCAGAATTGCACTCTCCTATGGTCATTTGATATGGGCAAAGGAACCATTAAAAGCTATCGCTGTACCCATCGTGTGTGTTTCGTCATTGTTTGGTTGTAGCAACAGGGCGCTGATTAAGCTGCTGCTGTTTAAGTTGCTTTTTCTCGTCTAATGTGGTCGATTTTCATGAAAAACGGGCATTCGGAGGTTAAGACCACACCCAAAAAAAATTGTCCAAAAAATTGTATGTTTTATGTGTTAAACATTTAAGTATCACTACCTATTAAGGGAAAAATAATATGAGCCAAACAACACTTCTTACGTTTCTGCACAGCATGCACACAAACATTTGTACAGCAAAAGGATAGGAGTTTATTCAGGATATTCAAAATTTTAATCAACAAAATATGCCCAAATGTGACTTATCGAGAGGTTGCTGGAACAATTTTTATTTGTACGAAGTTGAAATTTGAGTAGCTAATTAAACTCAAGGAAATCTGCTCCCATTTTGTTTAGTTTATTACGTATCCTTGAGTATTGAAATTCTGCCTGAAAAATTAGATTTATAATAAAACAAATATTAAGTACCTTTATAGCGGAGCGGCCGAGCCTTGAAAGTCCTCTAGTTTTCGAGATACCCTTCCCCTCCGTACAACAAACCACAACCACTTTATTTGAAGGATAAATATATAAGATTGAAGAAAGAAAATGATGGTTGTGTTGAATAATTTGGTGGCAGGGATGCTTCTATGACGAAAAATGAATTTGGCTGCAAGTTAAGCGAAATTATTCTTTTTTATATTTTTAAAAGGTTAAAATATTACAATCTGATTTTATAGTATCCTTTTTGTTATGATATAGGCTTATTAGGGGAGGGGCCCTATGTTCCTCCAGAGAGTGATTTGATGAAGTTCATGTTAATTGTGGCAACCATTTAGATGTATTATACTGGGTCTGGATATTTAGAAAAAAGAGGTTGTAGCCATTTTTCCTTGACCTTTAGTGACCTTTGACACCACGGGTCGTCTCAAAGGTTCAAAATGTCATACATCGTCCAAAGTATAATCGACCTTGGTATCAAAATGTTGCAAATTTCACAAGGAATATTGTATTGATATTTATTTTGTTACTCGAGCTTTTGTTTTTTGTTCTATGCAAATAAGCTAATTAGAAACAACTAATTGCATAAACTATTTGCCTTATTCAGATGCGAGTTGGGTGAGTCCTGTCCAAAGCAAGAGTTAGGCCCTCTACCTATTGTTTTTGCACAATGTATTATAGTGAACATACCCAACCCCATTATACCAGGCTGGTGGCAGGCAAAGCCTCGTTCATATAGTAATTCACCAAAAATGTCAAAAAAAGAAAATTACACCAAAAAAAACCAACCACCAAAACAACAAAAACCAATTGGGTGCTCTTGATGTGGTCGGTAATGGGTGTCCCCATGACCTGTACAACCTCGTCCTCCTTCGTTATTTAATGACAAAAAATTCAGAAATAACCCTTTCCAGTGGAGTTGATTTTCAACTACAACGGATTGGAAAGAAAATTATTCTTGACAACTTATAAAACATTCGGATTTTTCGTCAAGATTGCGCTTATACTGTTATTAAACCAATTAGCGACGTCTAAAATTGGGATTTCTTGGCCGCCCTACCCTGCCATTTATACCTTGATATTAATGGCCATGGCTAAGGAAACCAAGTTTTTCATGAACATTGTACAATGAGAAAAAATGGTTGATGTAGTCGATATCCCTCGTTAACCCCGGTTACCGGGGGGGGGGGGTTAACACCCCCTCGAGAATTCATTATAAAGCACTGATGCTTATGATTCTGATACAAGTGGGATAGATTGGTCCTCCATGGACACCAAAATAAGTACCGAATACATAGTATGGCTTCACAAAGACGTCAGAAAGTCATTGTGCCGGACAAAATTGGCTTTTCCATAGAAAAATAGGCAAAAATCAAATTTTCCGCTAAAAACGTAGGAATATCGATTGTCATGCGGTTTTCGCCTCTAAAATGATGGCAAATTTTACAAAACATAGACGTTTAGAGCCCATAGGTGCATTATATGTACCATAAAATACTCTATAGGTGCCCCCCCCCCCACCTTCGACTTTGAAGGCATACCCGAAACTCGGTGAAGGTGCTACCTTCACATTTTTTCGCTAAAAAATGACCAGAAAGGATGAAAAACGTTAGCTTTTGGTATTTAGTGCACGGAAAACAACGTTCAATGGGGTGGGGGTGGTAACCCCCCCCCCCTGGGGCAAGACGAGGGTTTTAAACCAAATTATGGAATGAATTGTTGTTATAATCGTGAAACAACCATCGATCGTACTACAGGACAAAATTTAGGTTCACAGTGATCTTTTCAGTCTCAGTCACATGTGTTGATTTTTTTAAATTATTTCTTTCCATCAGGGCCGGTGGTGTTATGTCTTGATAAGGAATATTCATTGGCGACCAAAGAAACATGTAAAAAGGGTATATTTCAAGATGTGCACGATACATACGTAAAAGGGTAGCAAACCACTGAAAAAAGTGTTTACTTTGACTTTCACCTGGAAACCGGACTTCAATTACATTAGTGCACAAATTTGGAAAATTTCGAGTTTGTATCATATTCAGCTCATTTTGTGTAAATGGGCATTCAGTATAGCCTACAAAGACACAATTTCTACTTGCTTAGGGGTCAATATTGCCCACTACTATATTAATTAAGGGTAGGAATATATTAACTTACAATACTTTTTTAGGGTGGCTTTTAGACCAATCAAATTACTTGTTAATAGTACTCGTTTACGGTTACTTTTTAAAACTCATTGTTTAGGGGTGCAGGACTTTGAAAATGTGGACCTTTTGGTAATATGTATAAAAGCAGACTCACCCCCTAAAAAATGGCCCTTTTGGAACTCTCATCACTAAAAGTGGACTTTCTTGCAAACTCTTACATTGGGGCCATTTTTATGGACAAATAAACAATAGGTGGACCTTGTGCCCCTTTTGTGGGATTGTGTGTGTGTGGGGGGGGGGGGGGGGGCACGTTGACCTGCTGCTGATCTGAGGATATCCCCATCTCCCTACTGCCAGTGCCACGTTCAGGAGCAAAACTCTAAGCTTAGGGTATGATTTTTGAATAGGTTCTGCTAAACAATTAGATCATTGTGTTACCTATACACTAAGGGACCAGGGAATAAGATCAAGTTCAATGAAAACGGTGCATCAAAGAAGAAGCTAAATTGAGATAAAAGTGTTGTTTAGAAACACTTAAAGTTTGTGTGAAGATTGGTTGAACAAGAATATAACCATTCTATCAACTATGTTGTGCGGAACATTTTTACTAACTGTGTAACACCATTCAGTTACTTAAACCATGGGCAATAGCAGCTATAGGGGGGGGGGTGAACTAACTTGATCTTGCTTAGCCATAGATATTCAGGGTCTATGGTTGAAAAGGAACAGCACCATACAAATGAGAGAATCCCCAAATTTTGTGCTTGCACTTTTTACCACCTTGTGTAACATACACACAGAGAAATATTAACACCGCTGTGTAAAATTCGAATGTTACTATGTAAAACAGAAACCATAATTTTTATGTAACAAATGGATGTAAAACTTGTAAATGTAAAAATGTACACATAAATTATGTAAAAAGTTGCACATAAAATATATGTATTATCAGTTGTTGTAACCATTTACTAAATTATTATGTAAAACAAAAACATAATTTATGTAATAATTATTGCAGAATTATGTACATCTTCATTGTTATTTATGTAAATATTTGAACTCAATTATGTAAAAATGTTTACATGCTATAAAGTATGTAAAATGTGAAAACAATTATGTAAAAATGTTTACATAATAAGATGTAAAATTAGGGAAAATGCCATTCACACAAAATAGTCACACAGACACTTCAGTATATGACCAAGAATTGACAAAGGTTATTCAGCTCAAAAACAACACCAGTATATAAGTGACTGACAATTTGGGCACCTTCCCCGGGGGGTTCTTATGCTTGCAAACCTTGTGGGTTCTCAATTGATCCAGCCAGAGATGGTACAAACGTCTGGCTGCGTCACTGAATTCCGCAAGGTCCTTTGTTGTGCATTGTTGCCAGCTGGGCAGACCAAGGTGGTTCCATTGTCTGCGGTGCTGTTCCACAACACAGGTAGTAATGCGCTTATCTGCTTCCATATAGCCCCACTTCTGCAAGGAAACTAGATCGGCCGTTCTGGTTCTCAATCTATTGATGCATCGCCATTCCGCCCATAGGGTCAGCTCAGGTGGGCGATGGCTCACACAGGTTCAATACGCTATAGTATGTTACTTGGCTGACTGCAAGTCTTTCTTTCCACAAGGCGACCTTATGGGGTGACTAAGGCGAGTTTATTAACAATGACAGCTGTATGCTTAATAATACTAACAGTGGTAACACTGTTGGTATCGTAATGCCCAAACTTCATAGCAAAATGGGCTTACTATAATCGCAACGTACTTTAATTTATACACGTACTGACCCTTGTGGTTCAACTTGACGAGATAAAGCTTACTTTTCGCAGGACCCATCATCCTGAGAATTATAAGCAGCTCCATATTCCCTGTCCTAAAATCATGATTATTTTGTACACAAACGCATCGATACAGATAGAACAATACGTTAATATAAGTGCCCAATTCCCACGACTCCATGAGTCTACGCCACTCTCCAAGATCTTCGTTTCAATTGTGCCGAGCTCCTCGTGTCGTGACATGACTTCACATAATTTTTATGTAAACTTCGCAAACTTTTTAACCTCGCATTTACATAATTGGTTTACAAACCACATATGTAAATGTGTTTATTTTTTTTCTATAGTTTAGACCGTTACGTGTTTTTAATGTTTTTTCTTTTACAAAACGAATGTGTAACTTTTACATAAAATAAAGTACATATATAATTCCCATATCACATATGTAGTTATAACTTTCCGGTATGTTTTACCACCAGCCTTTTGCATAAAATATTTAATTTTCTACATCCTGCCGGTTTACGTATATATTTTTACATCGTGTTTCTGTGTGTCCATTGTTACCAACAATGGTCATTAATAGCAGATGTGATGCTGAGGGTTGGGTATATGCAGGGTGGATTCTCAACACAAATGACCAATACGGGGGACTTGCCCCAGACACCAGTTCTCATTTTTAAAAGCCTTCTGGAAATCAATGACCCTTTTTTTTTTTTTTTTTTTTTTAAAAATATTTTTATAATGGTCTTTTTTTCAATATTTTCTTCTCACTCGGACACCCAATTTTTCTAAAAATTGTTGTAAACATAGTCAAATTTTCTCAATCGGAAGTAAAAATTGCCAACATTGAGGGAAAAAAAGGGCAAAGAAAATTGCATTAAAGTTGGCCCAACATTTGCCAATCTCTGGTAAAGCTATGGGTCCCGTTTTCGGCCAAAAAATGGTGTAGCTATGGGACTACTTTCCGGGTCACTCCCTACCCAAACCAAACCTGAGACCCCCCCCCCCCCCCCCCCCGGTTTAGGTGATTAACAACTTATTTGCTTTAGCCGAGACTACCCGGGTCTCTGGATGGGGATCGAATAATGAAAACATCATACATGTGACGAGACAAGATAATAAGTATACATACTTTGTTCTGAAGTGCGAATCGTGGTTATTTCGCGGTAATACCGTCCAATTCATTCATGGATTTGGTATAACTACATCGATCATTTTCCTCTTGCACATTGTTTTACAAAACAACTTGCTTTACTTTACTTACCCAGGGTATTTCGCAATAGCAAAAAAATTGGGGATTGTGTACGTAGGGTTCATTCTACATTCAATCAGAGTGAGTGTTTAAAAACAAATGACTACTTGTTGCAGAACTTGAGTCCAACTCTTTCTTTGGACCAGTAACTGGCCGGCATAAATCATTGTAGGCGTATTATTGTCTCTATTAGGTTTACTTTGCCATATTTACAAGAAAACGAAAGGTCAAGAACAAAATAATATCCGCATACAATATTCCTTGTGAAATTTGCCACATTTTGGTACCAAGGTGATAATACTTTGGCGATGTATGTACCTTTTGACCTTTGACCTTGTTGTCATGTCACGTAAAGGTCAACAGAAAATGCAACATCGTTTTGCTGAATAGTCAGACCCATATTAAAGTTATAGTGGTTGCCACAATTAACATGAACTTCACACCAAATTTTACATAGGCCCCTTCACTATCAATACATTGCATAAAGGCTTCATGTTAATAACTCGTGTGGTGACATGTGATAAAAAGGATGCTTTTTTTAGGAAAAAAGTTGATTTGGGGCTAAAATTCTTACCCTTTCTTATATTATAAACAGAAATCTATAAGATAAATGTCAGAGATTGATAGTATTGCATGATGATTAAAATTTGTTTTGTAAGAAATTAATAAATCTTGATATCTTAAGTTTTAGCCCAACAACGTGATTTTTGACCCAAAAACAACCCCTGTCACCAACATTTTTGCCACAACCAGCATTTTTAAAAATATTATTACTATCTTTCGTAGAAGTGGTTGCGTTTGTTGTACCGAGGGGAGGGGTTGTCGACAGTCCAAACCGCTCCACTATTACTAATTTATTTCTAAAGGGACATCTAATTGACACCATATCATTTCATGGCAATTATAGTTGATGATGTTAACTAAAACGCATCCAACGTAATAAACGATAAAGTAATACACAATATCGTAGTAAACATTTTTGAACCCTTTTTTTCACATCTCCCATTGACTAAGAT
Organism: Ophioderma brevispina; assembly: GCA_023653785.1. NCBI lineage: Eukaryota > Metazoa > Echinodermata > Ophiuroidea > Amphilepidida > Ophiodermatidae > Ophioderma > Ophioderma brevispina. The sequence goes on from JAMKCH010010947.1 coordinate 22,264, forward strand.
GATTGATTGAAAGTTTATATAATTTTGTTGATCGGAAATAAAGTTCTAGGTATTCTTGATCAAATTAACTAGCTGTTGGTTTTGGCTGAGAAATGTGGATAAAAACGTAGTACACTTCCTTAAAAGGTCGCATTTTTACAAAGTTCAACATTTCTTAGACTTTGTAATAGTCAAAATTGTGAGCTGAAGAAAAGACTATGTCCAACTGCCGCATTAGTTTACCTTGAAATAAGATGCACAATCAATATCTTAGAAGTTTTACAAATGGAAACTGCTTGTGAAGGATAACGTAATAAACAAGGTTTTCACGGACTTCATGTTTGTATTTCAAACAAAATAAAAAATAAAGGGAGAATACATGGAAAAAAATCATTACATAATTTCTACACATGTTTCACAACAAGAAACATGATATTTGGAAGAATTACAGTGCTAAGTATGTGTATTTTTTTTAATAATTTGATGTTGTGTTCGAGACACAATTTTCTCATATTTTTCGATGTTTGAGGCAAATATCTCATACAAAGAAAACGGAAAGCATGGCAAACTATATATGCCAAATGAAGCTCAACGGCCCCTATCGAAATATTACCGTTTTGTTACAATAAAAGCATTGTTGAAAAAAGACTTTGACACCAAGACACAAAATTTCTGGAAATTGCCCGGTTTCATGAAATGACCATCTGTTAATAAAATCATTGTTAAGCGCTGTGATAATTGGTTTATCCTTGTAGAGCGCTAATGCATGCATTATTATTATTATTTATTTATTATTATTAAATTGAAGTGTGCAGCAGATAACTTCAGATTATCAAAAAATTCTAAAGTTTTGAATTTCATTGTTCAGTGGAGGATATTAATTATACCCTTTGTATCTATTGTGAAAATTCCCATTTTACGGTCCATGCAAAATCTAGAGTAAAAATTATTATAAAGATGGGCGGATTGTAGGGATTGCCACAATTTTATACACAAGAGTATAATAATATTCTTTGAAAATAAATTCACAGCTTCAGCAGTTTTGAGAAATCGGAGTTTATGTGACACCACTTTTTTTGGAAACCCTGTATTTTTCTCAAATGAATATATTTTGGAACAGCAATTTGAGACATATTACTCCACGTTCATCTCGATTGCGACTACTATAAAAAAGAAAAAAAAAAAATAAAAACAATGATTATGAGTCTATCTCGGGTTTGCGTTTTGATATTCTTTGCGTTTATTGATTCATAAGTAAACAATTTTCTGGTCACCATATGTTCAAAATTTGGTCATTTGGTGGTGATTTGGCGTGATATTGTGAAACATGCTAAAAGTTGTCAGTTTTTCTACAGTCTAATGTTTATAGGTGAGTTGATACGACGTAACACAAGCCATTGAGAGACACAACGAGAATTTTACATTTCAGAAAACAATGACTGATTATGATTGTGGCTTTAAGTCATTCGGATTTTACCAAAATTACTTTTGGAATTGATAATTTGCTTAGGGAAAAGTGTTGTGGAATATCTCATTAATTTAAAACTGGGACAAATATAAAAATGGATTTTAAACTCGGCTTTACCAATTTGCTTAGGGAAAAGTGTTGTGGAATATCTCATTAATTTAAAACTGGGACAAATATAAAAATGGATTTTAAACTCGGCTTTACCACAGTGTTATTCTTATGTACAATCATTGTATTGTGTACTTTATTAGGAAGAATGCACCAGGAATTATGTAAAAAATAGCGCATATATACGCGAATTTTAAGTAAAATATAAATTGATAATATCAGAATGCATGTCATTTGTTAGTCTAATATTACTTTGAAGAAAGTACGTGTGGTCCAGTGGAAAAACGGCATGACCTATAAGACCATCACAAATTGTGCGTTCGAGCCCTGCGCTGTTTGTGTCCTTTAGGCAGGATACTGGTCTCAATTGCCCTCGTTGACCCAAGCGACAAGTAGGGTAGCTGTTATTGGTGATATTACAATCGAAGTGCTGGTAAGGGTTGTGCGCTAGCCAGCTAACAACCTAAGTGACGCGAAATGAGTGTGACGATTCCTGTGGCAGCATAATATTAATTACCAATCCGCGCCTTGAGCGGATACGTGTGCGTTATAAATGAGACATTACTATTATTTATGGTTATTATTATTCTTTAACAAGTAGGCATGTTTGAAGCATTGGACTGTTAGTTTGATCGAAATAAATGGGTAAATGATTAATTATGCAAAAAATGAATATTTTTAGTTTTTTTGTTTTTTTAAAACTTATTAAATTAAGTTTATTGTTATGTTCAATGGTGAACAAACTATTAGTCAGGGACAGAATTAGAATTAGGCGACCAATTACGCGTATGTTAAGGTTTGTAATTGGTTTTGGAATTGAATATTGTTGGGAGGGCCTTGTTCGAACAAAAGATGTTTTTTAAAATGGAAAAAAATGCCCTATTTGAGTCCGCTTTTTGACTCACGGACCCAATAATTAACGTAAGTAAAAAACTTTTGGTTCACTCGATATACTTTAAATGAACCAATTCAAATGCAGGTTTATTAAAGTTGCAACGAGAGATTTCACATATCAGGACATTCTTAAAAAATTAAAAGGCCCAGATTTTTTGCACTTTACCAAATATGAAAAACAATAATTACATTGAAATATTTACTCTTGAGACTTAATACCTGGCCCACCACTTTTCAAAGGTGATTGATGGTACACGTCGGGTTACAGCTACTTTAAAAATCTTTCGTGAAACACGCATTTTTTCTTATTTAAAGACCTAATGAAAATCCCATATCATGGTATTAGAAACTTGAACGTTTCCTGTGAATAATTACAGTTGCAATACAAACCCAATTCTTAGACGTGCAACAAAGTAAACTTTGAGGACCCATTAAGTTTAGATGGTTCCAAGCATATAGTTTGAGACGTAACGATGAATTACCAGTAACTTTAGCTGAGCTAGAAGGTAAGCATATTGTGTCCAAATCGATAATTTTACTACGCAAGAATGGTTTTAAATAATAAATGCCTTACGGATGGACTTATTTGAATGAGTATGCATTGCAAGGCTTCTAAAAAAATTGAATTATTAACCCATTCCAATTTGGTCTACTTTTTAGCGGTTAAGCATGTCAATATGGATGAGAGCACTGATCTCTACACACTGGATATGCTATCGCCGCTCGAACGTGAGGAAACCGGAAATTGCACGGCGGCCCTTTTGGTCTACCCAAGAACCCGATCGTGCACGTACAAAGGAATAGGGAAACTTCGGAAAAGGGACAGAATTAGGCGATTAATTGCGCGTATGTCAAGGTTTGTCAATTATTGGTTTGATTTACGGGTATGGGCGGGTATGTTCGAACAAAATATGATTCAAAATTTTTAAAAAGTCTTTAAAATGCCATATTTCAGGTTTTCAGCTCACAGACACAATAATTCATGCAGTAAGTGCTTTGACTGCTAGTATTCTTAGATATATTAGATTATATATTATTAATCGTCCTTCAAGATTTTTTCCACTTTACTAACCCCCTTCTGAGCCCGCAATTGACTTGGTACGCTCCCAATGGGGGGGGGGGACCCCTGTAGGAAGAAGTAGCAACAAGCCTAGTATGGCGCGGGAATACCACAGACACTTGATTTTGGTACCAATGGACAGCTATCATCCTACTCTTTTCATTGATACCAAAATGAGTACCAACATGCCCAGCATTAGGCTTACTTCAAAAGTGACGTCATATCAGCAAATGGGGTAAATTGATATTTATCAATTTCACTCAAAAACGTCAATAAAACTCTTCTAACATTGTCTAAACGTTTTATAAAACGTTTAATCTCTAAACATGTCAAATATCTAAAACTGTTTAATTTCTAAACACCAAATGTTTAATTTCTAAACACAAAGTGTTTAATTGCTAAACATTAAACACCTAAACACCACCTTGCCTTCACTTTCTAAACACTGGAAATGCGGGACAACCTCTATAGGGGTATAAAATTCACAATAATAAAGTTCTAGGGGTATCAAATTCAGTTGTGATTGTGACTGGTTCAATGATAAAAATAGGAAAATGTAACCTAAACATACCAGCAAAATAAACCCCGAGTGTGTAATTTTTCTTGCAGTATAGCAAAAATGTATTTTTTTGTATATTGGCTATTTTAAAGGTATTTTAGTCACGTACTGAGAACAATTTTACTGCAAATTGGTCCCCTTATTTAAAAAAAAAACAACTGAAAACTAGTATCATTTCACCAAAAACTGGCTCCGTTAGACTCCCGTTAGGGGTTTATTTTTACTGAAAATTGGTCTTGTTAGCCTTTTCGGGGTCAATTTCAGAACCACTCGAATGAGCATGGGTACTCAACAAACCCCTGAATCCCCCCCCCCCCCCATCGGATCAAATCTCGCTTTGCCCAAAGATAATGCATGCAGTTCTATGGAGGTCAGTATACTGAACACAAAAATCCTTGTTTAAATCAACTTGGAAATTAAAAATGGAAGGAACTGAAATTTTGGTCCTTGACCTTGGGATTTTTAAGCTAGTCTAGTGACACTGTTTTGTGATAAATGTAAAAATCACAATATCCCTATGGCCAAATTGTGATCCATTTCTACATCCAGCGAAATGACTCATAAATTAAATACTATTAATTTATAGTGAATTAGAATTAGTGCTCCATAGTATATAGTATTCCCATGGATGTATTATAACATTTTAGAGCACACAGCATTATGGTCTTGTACAGTGGCAATGCAAGTGCATAAGTACAGTGCCGGGGTACAGTGTAGTAGCCATATAGTATCATCACTAATTGGTCGCAAAATGCCTAGAATACATTCGTGTACTTCTACTCCAGTTAATTTCAGCAAAAGGGGCAACATACTCCATACAAATCTGCAACGCTTGATTTCTTTCAGATATTGACCAGGAAAGGACTTATAAAGGCATACGTGTAACTCATCCCATAACATAGAAAAACCGCTGGCAACCGAGTAATGTTTTGGGTAGAGAAAAAGGGACGCTGTGGAACTTACGGTTTCTGCACCCGCTCGCTATTCAATCGCGTGGAGACAGCCTATCCAGTGTGTAGAGAATCAGGGGTGAGAGCCAGCATTCTTCTAATGAATACATCCAATACTACCATCACAAATTTATAAGTTACGAAAAACATTCTGTCAAAAAAGAGTCACCCATCAACGAACACTAGGCCCCTTTAGTTACTACTAGTAGCAAGACAACTACATCTATTATATTATATATTATATTATATTTAGGTTTAGTAAAACAAAGCATACATAGCAGCAAACAGATGAATTGAGTATGATTTTACATTAAAAAGCTAAACATTTAAATACAATTATAAAGACATATAAATTAAAAAAAAAAATCTCATCACTCATCAGTATAAACAAAACATTGCACCTTAAAATATCGCATACAACGACAAATAGGGAACAAACACACCAAACACACCCATAACACAAAACACACACTCACAACAATTACAAACCTTCACATGCAAAGATGTCACCCACTAACACAAACAACAATGTCATACTTTATACCACACCTGCGCTCACAAACACCAGACACACTCACACAACACCATCACACCCTAACATCTGAATCACACCTCAAGATTGCACAGCAAATCGCTATCATTATAACCTTATTTGATTCGTACATGAACACACCTAAATATGGCAAAAGAGAAAAGGCTGGCGAGTAAACTTCTTTGGTTAAGAAGATCAGCCCTGAACGGAATTGGATGGTCTTATACTTTTGGTTTGCACTTGTATCGTTGACTTAGGGGGGTTGCGAAGGACAATGACGATCTATAGTCGGAGGCAGGGACCCAGGGGGAAAACCTTCCAGATGCGGTGTATTAGGGCAATTGTTTGCACAAGTTTGCTCTACGGGTATGTAGAGATTCCAGTTCTAATGTTGTGAGGGAATCAGAGTAAGATCTATACTCTCTACCTAAGACAAGCTTACAACACGCCTCTGGATTCCTTCCACCCGTTTTACCTGACTCTGGGTGAGACCGGTGTGCCATAGGGGGACTGCATACTCCAAAACCGGTCTTATGTAGCCTTATCCACAGATAGCAATTCATCTGATTTAAATAACCCCGCCTCTTTCGTTTACTTAACATAAACATTTTCCATTCGCTTTGGAATCATATGCTCTACCTGACGTGCCATTGGCAAGTCATTTTGATTGTTACACCTATAGAACTTAACTTTCTGAAACAACTGCCAGTTCTGATAGAATAGGCAGATCAACCCATGGGGGTCATCTCTAACCAAAATTTATGCCATGGCTTGGTCATTTTGGAGTGGTTCATTGTAAGCTTATTCGTGACAACCAATTCATAAGTGGCGTCCAAACACCCCTTTAGCTGATCGTTTGCAATCAACCGCCCCTATTCTATTTCACAATCGTGAGATCATCGACATATTTTCCACACCTTTCATATTATTGTTGTCAAAAATGGTGAGAGCGTCATTGATCATAGCTAAAAATGCGATAGGGCCTATGATAGTGCCGAGTACACTTCCAACTAATTCCACCCATGCAGAATAGACATTTTTATACTTAAACCTTTGTCTTCTCCCAGAGAGAATCAACCCCCACTGTACAAGACAAGGGGGTGCCCCAAGCTTAAGAAGCTTTTGTGCCAACTGATTTTAATGGTCGATCAGGTCCAACTCTTTTGAGAAGTCGGTTAGCACAAGAATGCCAACATTTTTCTACTCTCGCACTGACATCAGGTGGTTTTGGCGTCAATTAAACAGTGGGTGGTTACAATCCCTTCTTTCTGGTTACCAAATTGTCTCCGATAATATAGGATTTATGGAATCAACAATCCTTTACACCCTCTGCCCTCAGCAACCTTTGCAAGGCTATAGTAGTCAAATCAGAAAAAAAATAAAACACATAATTTCTTGATTTTTTATGCCGTGATATCCTCTTTATAATCTTTTTGTGAGTGCAACAGTCGTAATTGAGCTGATTTGCCGAAATGGCATTTTTATGCATAAATAGTATATAAAACATCATGATTTAAGATATTTTCCAAGTGTAAAATTCCTTTATTGTGAAACAAATAAGTTTATTAAGTCGTTCAGCCACCTGTGCAGAACATCACTGTTGCACCTTCGCCAGAAAATTAACAACGTAATACGCCATTTTTTTTAACACTTTATTAAAAAAAGGTCTTCAGTCTTCCTACTCCCGTTGGGGACACGGGTCCATGGACCCCCCCCCCCCCCATGAAACCACTATCCCGAGGACATTTCACAACTTATACCCACACCATCATGGTCCATAAGACCATAACATTACAATAAAATTATAATAGCCCAAAGAAACCATAAATGTTTTATAAGTGGGCAAACATATTTTCAAATTCGGAAAAGGGAACACGAATTAACACGGCATCGTTTCCACAAAACGTATATATGCAATACAAAGGTTGTTAATATGTGTTCTAAAATGTCCAATCCACCTATACTGAACACAAATGATGACATTTTTTGATGTGTTTTATTTTTGGTAGGTGTCATTGTCTGCCGTGTAACTTTCCCATTCGTTTGTACAGTGGTGTGATGGAGACATGGCAAAATCAAATTAATCGGTATCAGCATATAAAGGGATAACCGAATTTGATATTATTTTTTGTTGTTTAATTACATGAATATATAAATACTTAAACAGGAAAAATATTCTTAATTACTTGTTATAATTAATTCAGAGTTTTACCGACAGTCCCATTGGTGGACAAAGGGGGTCCTGGGGACTCAACCTAATTATCTAATTAACGGGGGATGGATTTTAATATTTTTCATGAAAAAATGCGTATCCAAAATTTACACAAATAAAAAAAAAAGTATATCGTTAGTCGTAAAACTAGCAAAATGTAGTTTACGGGTCCATAGAACCCCCCCCTCTCCACTGAAGTGTTAAATTAATGGATTTTGAGTGTGACAATTAAAATACTTTTCAAATATTCCCTTTAGCGTCTTACTATTATATGTGGAATTCAAAACACTGATATATTAAAAATACATCATTATATCCTAGGTGTGCACCAAATCGGGGTACTGGCCAGTAAGCTAATATTCTAGTAGATTTTGATTGCACCAAATCGACTGGTAACGTACCCGACATCCTCTTGTTTCTCATTCGGCAGTTACTCTTGCTGTGCACAGGGCAAGAGTAACTGCCAACAAGTCGCGAATTTTATGTTCAGACCTACATGTGCTGCATTTTCAGGTACACAGATAATGTTTTTTTATGATTAAAAGTTGCACTGAAATTATCACACTCAACTCAAATTTTCTACTTTTGTCATTACCATCAGTATCATATTAATATTCTATACAAAACCATAATGAGCATTTTGTAGTGATTGGTATATTACTCAGCATATAGCATTAACAACAAAGACATATCCATCCAAGATATTAAAGAATTAAAAGCAAATGTAGAGCTCGAAATAGTGTTTAATATTTTCTTGGTCGTAGCCTTAAAACAAAGCTGACACGGGATTCGAACCCAACAAAACATGTTGTTGAAAATCATCTACTTTACTTCACGATTCACTTCTACTACACGATTAAGTTGTGTAACTCTTGTACCACAAAGTTAGTTCTCTTCGTTATGGTTCACAACCACTACCGATGTTGTCGTTATCTTCCAAGCTAAAAGATTCATGGAAGATATTTGAGAGCATGGTTTGTAGTCTCCCGGATATGGTGTTTCAGTAAAGACGTCTTCTGGAACATCTTGAACATCACCACTATCGCAAAGAACACGGGACATGCTGTGTTTCTTGATCTCCTTCAACTGATTGCTGGTAAACACGTCCAGAGACTCATACCAAAATCTGAAATTGGATTTTTAGAGTACAAACATTGCTTCTGGATCAGGCCTACCTACAGAAACTTTTCCACGCAATGTATGTATGTATGTACGTATGTATTTATAAATGCGTATGTATGTATCGTCGGGTGTATTAGTGACGGATGTTGAATTTTTTATCATTTTTAATAAATTAAGCGAAATGGTACTAAATATCAAAGTCTTAAAATATGCCAAGTGTCCGAAGCTTGCAAGTACTTAATTAATTAATAATCTTAATTAAAAATTTGGCAACGTTGACGTATGTTGCTTAACAAAGACTTTGGTGTATGTGACGGATGTTGAACCCTCTGTCATAGAAGTATACTTGATTTCCCACCAGGGTTTTTCAAATACTTCTGTTAGTAAATATTTTAATTTTTAATTTATAACTGACTAGCAAAATATGTAGTTCACTTATAAATATTGCTATTACTTGAAATTCATATTATATTTACAGTTCAAAGCGGTGAATCTCAGCAATCCACTCAATATCCGTCATTATGTAATAAACCAAATTGAGAAGATTCGCGATGACGCACCTTGATTTGACGGATGTTCGGAAACGCCGATTGTTGTATTACATAATGAGACGGAGCTGATTACGGCTTTAGTAGGGAAAATTCACATCCGTCACTCTGGTCCCGTTGACCTAATCGCCAATTTTCGTAATGTTGGTGTGACGGATAGGATGGTTATCTTTTCCCAAATGTATTACAGAATCGATTGTAATCAAGTAAAAATCATGAATATAGCAAGTCATTGTCAATTTTTTCATTTCGTTTCTAACTCGGATTGATAGTTTAATGGATACGACTCTTTAGAGTTCGCGATTTTTCAAATGCGATTTTCGAAAACAAAAATCGTATTCTGTTTAACATCCGTCACTTATTGCCACTACAGACCCGACGGTATCATGCATGTATGTATGTATTATTTGTATGTATGTATGTATGTATGTATGTCTGTATGTATGTATGTAGTGTATGTTGACAAAAACGCCAAAATATAATGCTATTAAATTGAATGAGTTTGTTCACCTTACCGATCACCGTCTCTGAGTCTGCGCATCTTCTTCAACAACAGACTGTAAAGGTTGGGCTCCAGTAGCCTCCATCAAGATGACTTCTTGCCATTCCTGCTACACAAGATCAACGTTATAGGATGCATATAACACACGGAAGGGTCGCTCTCAATCATCATCATCCGTTATTTCATCGGTTAAATCATCAAAGGTTTTCGCTGTGTGGATCCGAAAAAAAAGTCCTCTTTTGAAATGAACTCACTGCAAAACTCGCGCCACGCGTTATATCCAGAAGCCCGTGCTCGCGCCCAACGTTGATATTCCATTGCCCGCAATCCTCGAAATCTGATATCGCGAAAATCTGGCGTATGACGGGGTCCCTCTGCTTGGTTGTTTTGTAGTAGTCACGAAGAACGTGATCAATACTCCACTTTAGTTTCGGCGCCGGACACACTGCCACGGACACGGGGGGCCTATATCCGATTTATCGCCCATACTTGAGAGTCTAAGAAACGTGATTTCAAATCGCTTGAAAGGGGCCTGCAATTAGCAAATACATTAGTAACTAGATGCATCCAATGGAGGAGTCCATGACCGCAGGTAATCAGAGAGCCATTCATACGCCTTATTACCAATTACTTTTTGGTACCCCACGTGACATCATAGTTGATGTTTTGAATCAAGGCATCCGAACAATCTTTCGAGATTTCTGGTATATTGGTTCCTTCTCCCTCCCAATTCGGAATTGATATCTTTGAGTGGGGCACATCATACGGTTTGTTCCTTTTCTCAGATTGTATGAAGACCAATCAATCCCAGATGCTCATTAGCCCGAAGATCAACAGTTAAAAAACATCGACGTTTACTTTTATATTGCCCTACATGCTTAGCACGAGCGCACTCTTGAATCTGCGATTTCGTTGTAACTGGTATTAAGTATTTAATCATCTGGTTTCCTGTCTGAGCTGCTTCGCGCAATTTCAAGAAGCCACTGTCGCCGTTAAAATCTCGTATTTCATCCGCTCTCTGTTTAGTATTACCGTATACATTGGACGCATCAATGAATGATGTGAATTCGTTAAGTTGCTCACGCATTGAGTCCGAATTCTTGTTGCAAACGCGAGCAGATCGAATCATTGGAATGCAGTCATTTGGAGACCGTTCACCTGCTACTTGAGTGATTGGAAAACAGTTCGGTTCTGCTTTCATACATTTACTGGGACATGCATTATCGCTAGTAGACGTGAAATGGATATCGTGATCGAAGAACAGACCCCAGATAATAAGAAGATCAGTATATTTATGATCACGAATTCCGATGACGTTTTTCTCTTGCATTCTTTCTGAAACCTCCATCGGATTAGGTTTGGTGAACTCGTAAGACGTTCCAAGGGAATCGCGCCAGCTAATTGGTGTGTTTTTTCTATCTTCATATAGTGGGCTCAAAAGGCGTTTAAATGGGACATTTGAGGAGCCCCATTCAGGGTGATTGAAATTGTTACAAGTGCCATCAAACGTGCGATATTTTGGATGACCGCATGGGTCTTCTAAGTTACAATCAATACCATTTGCCGTACGTGATTCAGTGCAGGCCTCTGCAAAATAATCATAAGATACTAAAAAAATTAAAATGATATGAACGAATAAAGGTTAGGGCATCTTTCAGCAGAGTAGGCTATAAAGCACACTTTTGAACATGAAGTATGACGTGCATAACTCGTCTACCTGAGCCATTTTTGTAACAAATCTCACGAAGGGGGGGGGGGGGGCTGCCATCGGAACCGGAAAGTGGGTTGAACAGGAAAATATGACGTTCACTTGTAGAAATAAAACACTTGGTTTTAAATAGTTGAATGCAGCGTAATTTGTCTACCTGAACCACTTTTTGCAATATAACGCCAGAAAGGAGGGGTGGTTGCTACCTCTCCCCTGTGATTTTCGTTACTGAATATCCGATTCCTACAAATTTGGTACCACAGAAATCATTACAGTGTCCTCTTTCCATTTGTATTTTCGACTCGTACAACCTGTAATTAGTACGTCTTAGAATGGAGTTCACAAGCACACAACCCTTCTCTTAGTTCCCGTCTCTTAAAAGTGTTGAAAGTGATATATAGCAAAAAGTGATTTTACTTACGAAGAAGCAACAATGATTTACCCTAAATGATCATAAATATCACAGCGAAAGAAGCAGACGTACATACCTTCCTGGAGGAGCGACAAATGAGACCGGTCCTTTGTAGAGAAAAACAGAATTACAAATAGATAATAGTTAGGAATTGCAGATAAGGTGAAATTGTAGATAAGGTGAAATGAAATGCATTGAGCATTTGCGAAGTTTTTCTCACTCCAAAAAGTCACCTCGTTAGTGTGGTTTGGTGTGTATTCCCGTAGGATTTCATGCTAAATTGATTTTGTTGCTTTTTGGGTTTCAATAGGACCTAGACTGACAGAAAATGATGGGGTTCAAATTTGTGGACTGTTGCCCCTTCTTTAAGGGGTAAAATATTAGCAAAGGGAAAAATTTAAAGTCGAGTCAAATTGTGTTTTAATGTACACTGACGCGTTCGTCTCCTTAGAAGGATTAGCAAAAAGTAAATATTTGCCTAAGTTCCAACCTTTGGTTAAAGCGGTATAGCCCCGGAATGGTTCAAGGTCACCCTGGGTGTAAATGCTCCGATGTTGTTGGAAGTGGTGTCAAATGATTCCTTGTGTCATACTGAAACAGAAAATGCATTTTAACTGATTTGGTGATGTCACCATTTTGGTGACTCCAATAGACCATGTAAACCCTTGCTACATTTTGCTATGTAATTAGCCACTGTAAAATAATACATTTTTGGATCCTATGAGACAATACAAACAACTTGTCACCAGTTTCAACAAAATCTGAGCATTGGATAACCTTGAACCATTGTGGGGCTATAGCACTTAAACAAAATTTTGGAACCTAGGCAAATATATACTTTTTCTAATCCTTATAAGGAGACGAACATGCTAAAGTACATTAAAAGACAATCTGACTCGATTTCCATATTCCCCTGTAGTAACACCCCTCCCCCCTTGAAGAAGCGGGAAGCTGTCTGAAAATTTGAACCCCGTCATTTTCTGAGAGTCTGGTCCCTATTGAATGCAAAACAGCAAGAGATTCAATTTTAGCACAAAAATCCTTCGGGAACTGTTTCATTGATGTACCTCCAGCATATCCCCTTCTCCCTACTGACCAAGCAGGTTTCACCACCTCCTATTCGGACTCTAGGCTCCGAGCGCCGGATCCCTAGCGTGAGGAGCTAAGCGGTTGGATATAAAGAAGGTAATGAATTCCTCCCTGAACCTGACCCCAAAAGTGCTTGATACGGCACTGTCCAAATTGAATCAGACTTCCTTCACTCGTCTTTAATTATCGAAACCGTTGTATTCATCATTAAACGCACCTTTATCGCTTTTCTACCATAACGGATGAAATTTTCCTGCAGTTACATTTTATAAGGTTTGTAAAATAATGGGCCAAGCATTGGCAATGGCAGAGAATCAACACAGGCATGACAAGACTTCCCACGGGTTTAATGTGCATTTTCAAAACTTTAAAAACTTAACGAGCAGGTAATAAGAAAATCATTAAAATGGGCATCTTTTGCCATGCAAAAAAAAAAGGAAAAGAAAAAAAAAAAAAGGATATGAACATTTATTTGCGTGGGAACAAGACAGTTCCCGAATCCGATTTTTAATACCTCCCTCCCAAAGAAAAGTTTTCTTAACTTTGTGTTAAAAATGAAATTGCAAAAAAGTAAACCTTTTGATTAAAATTTTAAAGCGTCCCAAATCATTAATTAAATTGTGTGCTACCAAAAAGTCTGTGTACGTATTACTCTATCTGTTTTAAGAAAGCCAAGCCCTCGGAAAATGCATAACCTTACACTTTCTGGCTTTACGGAATTGAATTCTCACATGCTATAACATGGGCTTGATTTTCATAGATTCTACGTTTTATGAAGAGCGATCTTTGGTGCTTGGATGGGCAGGGATGATGATCAAAAGTAAAAGATGTACTGTCTTCAGGTATTATATGTGCCAGTTGTTCAAAGATACACTTTTGTCCAACATTCGGTCATTTATAATCAGAACAGGGATACTGTCTTGTAAGTAAGTGTTATAAGCTGCCCTGCTGCAAAGCTTTACAACCGACCAATCTGAATACTTTTTGCATTAATGAAAGCATAATTTGAATGTTCAATTTGGAAAAAAAAAAAAAGAGCGGGAATCGAATCATTTGCGTATAGTTGAAATGAAAAGGCCCGTGAAATCGGGACCTGTGAAATCGGCAAGTGAATGGAATCCCAAGCCTATATCTTTTAAAATCAATGGAGGGTGGCGAGGTACCGTTCATTCCAGAGGCCACATTTATTTTTTATTTACTTTCTTGCATTGTAAATCAGCAGTGGGTGAGTAGAGTAAATGTAATCAGGGACAGTCTGATGTAACATGGCTGTTAATGTCACGTATGGATAGGGTTAACGTAATTATTTTTTGTGGTGGCCTTTTTCAGTCCTGATATCTATTGATATTTCCTGGTAAGTAGCCTCCTATCCATTGCTAATGGAACGGCTGGTACATGTTGGAAGATAGGTTTGGGAAAATACACTATAACTGCAGACTGTGCAGGGATGTGGACAATAGAAAGGTCGTTTGCCTATTGTATTTGTGAAAAAACCCATGTAAAATGACCATGTCCAACAATTTTCCGCTGTGACAATCGTACTTGGGTGAACTGCCGACTGTTAACTGGATTGCCAATTTGCCAAGGTATTGTTTGTCACCATAGGCCATGATACGTTCGTGAGTGAACGATCTTTTCGTGCTCCAGCGCTGGGGATCCATTATTCCTGTCACTAAAAATTTAAAAATATTATGTAAACCAGGAAAAGCTGTATCCCCAAATGAAAAAAGTGCCACATTATTTAGAAAAATGAATAAAATGTTAAAAAAACCAAAAAAGAAAAATCGTATTCCCCTCAAATAATAACTCCCCCATGAAGTTATTAATATTATATTAAACAATCAACCTAAAAACACTTCAGATCTCTTCTCAACAGGGATGCAGGTCCATGTTACTGCCTACACTGTTGAAAAGATTGGAAGCTAGATCAGGTGTTATGACTTCGCGTATTGAGCTCTAGTATCTGTTCATAACTAAAGGGCAAAAATACTCACCTCGCTCATGATTTTTAAAAATGTAGGTCGCTGAATTACAATTGCCTTTCTTGGTAAATTGCATAATAACAGGTTTTAAAGACAATAACTTGCGGATCCTAGGTTATGACAAATTAGGTCAGTCCGTGCCATGGGCCTTCTTTCATGAGTGGTCCCTTTACATGTCTTTTCGAAAAAAAAACTATTAATCATATGGTCAAAGGTAACGAAACACAGTAGAATTCAAGATTTTATCGCGGACGAGGAAAGAACTTACAATGCCGCAAGGACATATCATTCGAAGTCTATTCTTCAAACTGCGTGCACCATAACAATCGACCAGATGTAAAAGAAGTGAAGTGTGTCCGGGCATGATTATTGAATATCATTAGCTCCATGGTTCGCTTGAGCATGTTGAAGTTATGTGTATATCCATTGTCATGAGATTCGGGAAATTAACCATTGGAGTTGACCATTCTATTCTTGTTATAATAATGTGCACTCTGTTAATGTGGGGACACAGCTTTTCGTGGTTAAGATCATATTGTTTTAATTTTAGTGAAGGAAATAAGAAATCCCCAGCGCTGCAGCGCGAAAATTTAAATAAAGGCCAAAATTGTATTATGTACCATGGCCTACCAGTAGAACAAACAGGAATTAGGAATTTGTATCATTTATGAAGACAATGTCGCTTCATTAACCTTTCGACCCCATCCGTTAGTTTCCGGGAGTCGCCTGCCCAGCAACATTGGACGATACATGAATTAGTTACAACCACGTTGCTATTTTTATAAAAACATAACGCATTATATCGACTGAATAATAGTGGATTTTTCATTGCCGCCACAACTACTTGATAGCTCCTTCCCGTTCTGTTGCTCAGTCTGTCATGCGTTTCCTGTGGGCTTATAGAGGTGGGGAATACATCTAGCAGGGGACTGTAGTGAAATGAGTGGTGCGCTTTCCGGATAAAAATTGTGATTTTCTGCACACCAGGTTGAGTTCCAAGGTTCTACAGGAGTCGAAATTTTAAAAGGTTCCGATTATATTGAAAAGACACCATGATGTATGTATTGTTAGAAGGATTCAAAAAGGTATAGTTTACACTTCTATGGCTTATAGTTTCGGAGTTATGGGTTAAAAAATGGAAAATGATGAAAAAGTCAATTTTGCGTGTGTACATGGGGTAAAAAGTTAAAGGTTGCTTGTTAAGGTAATAGTTTTTTTTTTTTTTTTTTTTTTCTTTTTTTTTTTTTTTTTTTTTTTTTTTTTTGTCTTTGTTTTTTTTTTTTTTTTTGTTTTTTTTTTTTTTTTTTTTTTTTTTTGTTATTTTTTTTTTTTTTTTTTTCTGGTGCAAAGTGTTTCCCTAGACTCTAGGATGAAATGAGGAATGTTTGCCGTATCTGCATTGTTTCCCGTTATCAACCAAAAATAGGTCACAGGTCATTGGAATCCAATAGCTGCCAATAGCTGTGAATTATTCGCCATTTGGTTGATAACCAAGTACTTAAGATAGTCAAAACTATTCATATATTTCATTCTATGAGCTGAACCAAACAATTGAAACACGTTTTACAGAAATTGGAGACTTTTATTTTGACCCCTGTACAAAACCAAAATTGACTTTTTCACCATTTTACAGTTTTTACCCCATAATTCCAAAACTATAAGTCACAGGTAGTAAAAAACTATACCTTTTGGACATCCTTGTAACCAGACAAACACATGGTGTGCTTTTCAACACAATCGGAAACCATTTTTAATTTTTTTACCACTGTGAACCTGACCTCCAAGCTGGGGCCATGGAACAGGGGTGTGCAAGTGCTTCCATCAATTTGTTTGGATTCTCAATGCAAAAGTATTGTGTATCAAAATTCACAGTTGTATTCAAAATTGCACACTCACCATGTGATCTGGCACTACAGTCCCCAACTTAATCCCATTTGGAGACTAAAGGTATGACTTTGGGAAAACCGTATACTCTCTTTACGACGTATAGAACCCAGGAGTGGCAATGGTTTTGCGGGTGGATAATAATGTATAAATAAGGGCTGTTTTGATATTAGAGGTATCGGTCGCATGGCTACGAGCGCATAGCTCTGTAGCAATGGCGCGTATGTTCAAGGGATTATGTTTGCTAGAGATGACTTTTGCAGGGGAAGTTTTCTGGAGTTTTGAGTTATGAACAGGTATTTAACAAGAAGCATTGATGATGTGAACTTCTAGTGTTTATTTCTTAATTCATAATGAATTACTAAGATCTTTTGAAACAAAGGTTAAGAGATGATTTTTAATGTCACGGGGACCGGACTGCCATAGTAAAATGCATGTAGCAGTTTCACAAATTACCGTTTGGAAATACATCCCCAATGCCCAAATCGAGCAAACGGTCACCTAACTGCTACAGAACCACATGTTCGTCTCACATCTTGATCGATTACGCTGTGACAACAGAGATACAAAGGAATGGCTTGCTGCTTTGCCGTATTTTAGTTATAAACGGTAACGAGATGAATAGTTTGGTGTCACGTGTAAGGTACCAGGTAACGTGATCAGGTATCAGATATCAGTTTGCTCTTCGGGGGCGACCGATATTATATAAATCAGACATGTTTAAATCAAGGTCTGTACATGTGAACCTGCCCAAAGTGCATTATTTTTTTCCAAAAGACACCGTTTATTATGTCTAACAGTACAAAATTACCTTTCTCCCACTGATTCAAAAACGACGTTAGATGACGATAATCGGTTGTTTTTTTCCAATGTGGGGATACGTAAGTCATTTTTTAACCGGAATGTCTCCCGAACAAAATAATAACAATCAATGCCGTGACGTCCATCAATCTTTATTTTTTTCCAAAAATTGGCTGTCATTACCATAATAAATTCTTTTTTAAGATTCCACATCTGTATATTGTTCTTTAAGAATTAAATTCAATGTCCCGCATGAATGTGAAAAAGATTGGGTCCATAATGCTACAAACTGAAAAACCTAGTCGCGGCTAAATAACATTACCGTGGACTGAATGAGCAGACGGATCCCCGTCTTAGTTTAGCAGGCTTACCGCCACTTGCGCGCGGGCTGCGGGGGTTGCGTCAAGGCGATACAATTATTTGAAGTGGAAGAACGAGGCCTAAGGCCGAGTTATTCCACGCCAAAAATAATGGTGTCGTAAAGAGAGAGAATGGTCCCCACATATACCTTGGTTCTATCCTGAGGTATCTTTTAATCCAATTCGCGATACTTTTGGCGCTTAAATACAAAAAGAAAAGACTGCTACCACCCAGTGACAAAAGTCGAACAACCCGTTGAACGCAACGAAAATATGCAACGAGACGCAAGTTGTCAGGCGCCCGCGATCGTACCAAAACGCGGTATGAAGCGAGCGGCTTCCAACCCAAATAACGTTCAATATGTAGTCGCACTACCGGGTTCGGATTGAACCGGGCATCAGCCAATGAAATTGCTTACATGTTCACAGTGTCAGGCATTCTAAGGAACCCTCGCAAGTCATCCAATGCGGTGCGTCAGTAAGTAGCACGCACAGCAGATTCGACCTAGCTGATACCGAGTGGTCTTTCTGGGATGTCCACTTTGTGGCCTGTCTTAGAACTTTTGTTTAAGTTTGGATATATGCTCTTGATCATTCCAAACGTTGCTGGAGATGATGTGTGGTACACCCGCTTAACGTTGGCCTATAGTACGTGAGCTTTATCAAGTCAGATAATCCGACCATATTGCATTGAACAACAAATGACCACTTTTGAAGAGGAGACAGCAGAAGATAAATTACTCTAGCATTGAGCCCAAGGGGGTGAAGCCCATTCAAAACCAGTCGTCCGTGCTGGGCGCTGACATTTTGAATATTGCCACGGAATAATTATAGTTTGGGTGATGGTATTACAACCATAATTCAATTCGATAAAACAATCGCCAAAATATCAGTTGTGGAGTGGGGTGGCTATTGGGTGGTTAAATTGTGTCTACCCATATCCACACAACGAATGAAATGACCGTCAGTCGGATCTTGATTTAATAAACCGCCTCAATGAATACATCTCTCAACAACTCGCAAATATGATCACAAAACTCCAACTCGTATGACAACTTCATTGGCATACCATTCGACAACGGATCCAATTCAAGATTCTGCCTGCTAACATGGAATGCACTAAATGGACTTGCACCATCTTACGTTAATGACTCTACGCCATTCTTGCCAACCCGGACTCTCAGATCGCATGATATTAAACTTTCTTATCAGTACCCAGAACCTTATCATCATTGGTGATAGAGCTTTTTTCTTCATGGGCACCAAAATTGTGGAACTCAAGTTCCTATAAACATTCGATGTTGTGGTGTCAGTAATGATTTAAGAACATTCTTAAGACATATTTGTTCATTTGGCCCCTATAAATGTTTAATTATTGCATTTTCAGTTATGGCTATTGACTCTCCAATGTAAGTGTTCAAGTTCCAGTACTTTGTATGTTTTTGATCATCCTTTAGGTTAAATGTTTCATGTTGAATTATTGTTTTCTTCTGTTTACTTGTTTAGGTACTCTTGTACAGCGCTCGGAATAGGTTGCCTAGATAGATGGCGCTTATAAATGCTTATAAATCAAAGAAAGTGTGTTTTTAAATATATTATATATACCTTTCAACCTAAGAGCGCATTGCATATGAGAAATAAGAGTATATGAGACACAATGATCCAGGTACACTGTTATTATACCTGGCCACCTCTAACACTACATTAATTGTATCACTACCGTTAGTGTATATGCAAAGCGGCACCCACAGTATGTGGAAGAAGCGGAGGCAGCCATTGCTTTCTATTGTTGGTGGTGTACTCTAGGTTTTCTTTGTGGTAGGCAAAACATGCGAGACGGTGAATTTTCTAAAGATTACGTAACGTTTGCTCTCTATTCTATATAGAACTCTTGTGTGAGCCACCAGTAGAACTTGCTACTCCGTCCTCCACTTCCATAAATTGAGGTGACATCAAGTTACAAAGACAAGTTAGCAATGGTCTACTGACATGTTACAGATTCAATAGCTTTGTCACGCTGATGATTTAAAAGCACAAGCCCTGCAAGGTATCCACGATAACTCCGGGCAGTTGATTTGTTCGTTGCCGGCGTTGACGTACATGTCACCTTATCTATAGCACAGAATCAATAGGATTAGCACAGATACTGGACAGTTACTCTTTTTGTAACAAGGGGAGGTACTACCTGAAGAAGCGATTGTTACAAAAGTGGTGTAATTTTTAGCACAGGAGGATGCAGAAAATAAAAAAAAAATACAGATCTAAAATAAATGAGAAATAAGTGGCTCAAAAAACTTTCCAACTTTTAGTAGGATCAAACGGAGCGAACCGGAATGTCGCTATAAGGTTTTATAACCCCCCCCCCATAAAATCACACTCAATCCCACAATGCTATTTTCTTACATTTACACATTAAATCCAAATTTTCAATTCTTCTTTAGGCCTATATAAACATGGACCTAATAGAGAGAAGACGAACAACGCGAAAACCACCAATTAGGCCTACCTAAGCGATTACCCATTCATATCGACAAAAGAGGCACTCGATGGTATTCATGGCATACACCGAGGCCGTTGTGATCTATATCTCTTTGCCGCGGTCGATGCAGTGACTGTGGAAAACTGTCCACAAAACTTTGTAATTTGACCGGATGTTGTGACCCCTGAATGTAGGGGTTTTTGGAAATGATAGTACATTCAATTTTCATCTTTTTTTTGACAAGTTGTTGACACCAAATAGAGGAGAATTTTTTTCAGAAAATACCGAAAACCCCATCAAAATCCGTCATTCCTTTGTGGAGCTACGACTGTAGAAAATAGCTTGCATTTGGGCAGAGGCGGATTTAAGGAGCAGCAGAGTCAGCAGCTGATGACAGGCCCCCATAAAATATTGCTCTCGGGCCCCTCAGAACCGCTAGTTGCACTAAAGGGCAAAATTGCGTCGCGAAAGGGCCCCACCTTAAGCTGCTTAACAGGGCCCTTTTCCTTAAATCCGCCACTGCATTTTGTGACCCGTATTGTTTATAAAAAATCTTGTGGAAATAATATGAAAGGTCCGATTATTCAGACTCTTGAAACACGGTGTTATGAAAGTTCAATGTACCTTGTAACAATGTATAACTTCTGCACTGGTGCCCAAGCGCGCCCACACGTGTAATTGTACCTCGAAAACACAAATTGTTAACATTTAACTTCCGGTTATGTTGAATTTGTTACCGCTGTGGCTGTTTGATAGGCGACACCATGTCGAACTGATTCCAATGTCAGTTTCATCTGAAATATGAATGTGATAAGTCATACTTATACCTAATTAAATGTGTATGAAAATTATAAATTATTAAAATGGATTTTTTGATGAATTTGGGGGGGGGTGGTGGTTACCGCTCTCTTAGATTCTTTTCGCCCAACTAAAACCCGGTGTCAAATGAGTTAATGTAATACCAATTGACATTTTATGCTCCGTTTCATACACCCCCACCCCATTGAAGGCACCAATAGGGTCTTTGAATTTGAAACTAGTGCGTTGTTGGTCCTTCCCTCTATTACGTCCATGATATAACACGCATTCGGGTTGGTACATTTTGTGACCCCACTTTGTCTGCTCCCAGTTCCGTCAAGGCTGCTGAATTCAACTGGGAGCAGAAAAAGTGGGGGCACAAAATGTACCAACCCCACGCATTCTTCTGGAAATTACTCACGTTTAATGATTTAGTTTCTATGTAGCCGCAAGCTACAAAAACATCTGAATGAACAATGATACCTTCATGATCACGTATTTGGAGTGGTTTGTCATCAACATCTACCCGACTTTATGACTAAATACTTTTTGGATTTTAACTTAGCTCTACTACTGGAGCAGATGTTTTTTTGTCTACTTGTGTCATCTGCTTTTATTTTGCCGTTTGCTTTCCGATATTAAAATACCGATTTTGACTTGTTGAAGCGAGACGTTCATTATCATATCCGGTTTGCAATAATTTAGTAGTAAAGCAATACTAGCACATTGTTTTGAAGGAGTGTGCGCCTCCATTTTCCCAAAATTATTGGCTAGTAAACTATACCTGTGAATGGTAAAACTTGAACCAGTCTATGATATCACAAAAGAAGGAATTTTGTAATTAGAATGATTAATACGGAGATCTCTGATATAATTCCATATTGGCTGCTTGAAAACGTCCTTTCAATATGGACTAAAATAAAAATATAATAGTAAATGTCGGCATTTATATAGCGCCTTTCACAATGTATCAAAGCGCTTTACATTTATTCCGCTGAAACTAGAATATGTCAACTGCCTTACAAATGCCCAAGGCATACTAATACCTTTGGGCGGCGCTCAATGGACAATATTCCTAACAGATCCCCCATTTGGCACCTGGGTGGAGAGAGGCAACGAGGTAAAGTGCCTTGCCCAAGTGCACAACACATTGGCCTCAGTGGGACTCGAACCCAAGACCTTTGGATCATGAGGCAGTCGTTATATCCACGGTACCACCGGTGCCTAGCTCATTGAATTGCGCTAGGTACGTGTCTACGCTCATTCATTAGTTGTTCCGTTTTTAATTCAGTTAATACTCAAACTGCTACCACCCCCTACTCTTCCTGTTTTACTGTTTTACAGAATGTAACATCCAAAAGGTCTGTGTAAGTATTGCTTGATCTGTTTTAAGATAGCGAAGACCAAGAACAGTTGATAACTTGTCATCACCGAGTTGAAATTCATAATTATAATACAAGATATGTTCATCATTACCAGATTCCTAAATGTCGTACCGTATCAATCAGAATGTATTGGGTCCTGCCTTCTAGAACTAGCTTATAAAATAGCACTCCACATAGAGAAAAACACCCAGTGTGTTTACCAATTTAAATATAAAAAAGATTTTTTAGTTTTTTTGTTTTTTTTAAAACACGTAAAATTGATTTTTTATTCTGATTTTGTGTTTACCTTGCATGGCTCTTGCTTTACCCTTAAATTTATCCTTGTCCTCGTAATGTTCCGGGTTGTCCTGTCCTCGTCGATTTGTTCCTGTCTTATACCTGTCTCCTATTATGTCTTTCTTTTTTCAACTTATAAAGCTTCCCCCTCTAAATGATTAATGTTCTGTAAGTATTGTTTATCACAGAATTACTCATTTTAAAAAAAAAAAGAATTATTGGTAAGGGGGGATCCAAAGACCAATGGCCCCTCGTTTTTTTAATTTTTTGATTTATTCCATTTAGATAAATACAAATATTGTAAGCTTACCTATGATTAT
This sequence comes from Ophioderma brevispina, assembly GCA_023653785.1. Taxonomy (NCBI): domain Eukaryota; kingdom Metazoa; phylum Echinodermata; class Ophiuroidea; order Amphilepidida; family Ophiodermatidae; genus Ophioderma; species Ophioderma brevispina. The sequence continues at coordinate 45,691 of JAMKCH010010947.1, forward strand.
ATTCCTATATTTAATATTATTTACTGTTTAATTTTATCTCAGGTAGCCCCTTCATCTGCTGCGTGCGCGATTGGAAAGCAGTCCAGTGACTCTTTAAAGCCACCTATTTTTAATATATTTGAGACCTCTTGTATCCTTTATTGGGATAACAGTGATTTCCTCCCTGTTTTGAAACTACATCACTTGTATAACAAATGAGTGGTTTAGGTGAGTTTACCCCCCCCCCCCCCTTTGATTCAGGGAATCTAAAAAAAAATGTACTAAATTTGCCATTATTGTCCACACAAAATAAGTAGACCAAACTTAAATGCACCAGGAATAAGGAATTTGTATTAATTTACGAAACACAATAGTCTCGCTTACCTTAATTGGCTCCATATCCAGCCAAAAACTTGCCAGACATCTCCTACCTCGCAAGTCAATCCAATGTGGTGGCGTTAATTACCCTTATGCAACAGACATGAACAAGCTTGGTTTAAGTCAAGATTGATAGCAGGCCATTGTCACTTCTAAATAGTTTCATCATGAAGGTAGCCATTGTTGATTCATAGCTCTGTGGGGGCAAGCGTTGTCATCTTAGTGTTTGGCGTTAGGACCAATATTGTTCAAGAACGGAATTGCAACGGCTGAAGTATTATAAGATCCTGATAGTTGATCAATAACCACCAGTCTGGCTTGCCTGTCATCGATATTTCACCCCCACATCATTACGCTGCCCACACCAAAGGCTGTCATTCTGTCAATGCAGCAATCCGCGAAGCGTTCTCCGTGTCTTCTACAAAACAAACCTCGACTCATCACTAAACAATAATGCGCCACCGATTTCAGTTCCATTGTCGATATTGCCCACAAAAGGGCAGCCGTGCCAGACGATGAAAAGCCGTTTCTTGGCATCTTTTCGAGTTAAAAGATGAACTGCACGAAGCCTGTTTCTGTTAGCCTGATCAAAGACAAGTCTGACAAATCCGAAGATGTGTGGCAGACAATCTGAAGTTTTGAAGTGCTGAAAGAGTAAATCGATCCTCTCCCGTTGTGGTTTTTCTGGGACGTCGTGGCCTGTTTCACGAAATTTTCGTCAATTTGGATATCATGCTTTTACTCACTCCAAAAGTTGGTATAACTTGCCTTTCTGACGCACCAGCTCCAAGTTGAGCTTCAAATTGAGCACGAGCATTTAAAGAGACATGAGGACATTTCCACAGAGAAGCGCCCTCAATTTTTTTTTTGAACCCAGGTTTTTTGCATATTTGGAATGCTTACCTATGTATTAGATCACACCTGAAGTGAATTAGCCGAATACGTCGTCTTTATGTACACTGTAAAAAAGTACAGTGCAATTTACAGGAAAATACTGTAAAAACTTCCCAAAACTTACAGTATTTGGCTGTAATTTGGAAATACTGGAAAATACTGTAAATTTTATGTCCAATTTTCCAGGCATATAATGACAAAATCTAAAAGTGAAGACTTTATTCGAAATTTAATGAGTAACAACATCATTGTACACTACTATGAATTTTTCAATTATACCATTAAGTACTAAAAATATACAGGGAAAATTACTGTAAATGTTACAGGAAAATCCTGGCAGCAATTCTGCCAACAAACCTCTGTAACAATATAGCTTTTACAGGTTTTCATTCAAATTTACTGTATATTTTACAGTTTGATGTAATACATTTTACAACAAACTGTACATTTTACAGTGTATGCACTGTAAAAAAAAATGTGGATAGGCCTACTAAGTTACGGTGTTCGTCAGTGCTTTTTTATTCTCCACACATTCACAATCTCTGTAATAACTCACCAAATATATATGTTTTTAAGCGTTTTGATTAAATTAATTTTTACAGTATACTGTAAATTTTACGGTAATTTGTTGGCAGAATTGCTGCCAGGATTTTACTGTAAAATTTACAGTATTTTTTTTTACAGTGTAATAAGGTGATGATTTAGTAATTGCCCTGTCGGGCACTACAGAAAGTCAAAGCATAGTTTCCTATAGGGATGATTAGGATAGCAGGCCAGTTCAAAACAAGGTTTGCGGTTTTCTTTCGTACTTGTTTGTCCAATAAACCTTCGAAACGTTCCCGGTAGGTCGTCTACAACCGATCAAGTGCAATGTGAGAGATATTTGTATCCTCAAAAAATCTCCTCCTGTCACTTTGATATCACTATCAGTGATTTTCTAAATCCGAAAAAAATATTAAAAATCAGGGTTTTTTTACGTCTGTAACAGGTACAGGTATCCTAACATGCCCTGTAAATGATAATCACAGAAGCAACTTAATAAGGACAAAGTCGGATATTTTAGGCATTACTCTCCGTACGGACACTCACTACAACACGTAATTGAATGGAGATTCATATCATTTCTTTGAACACTGCCGTTTTTAGTCAACTCTTCAGTTGGAAGAAAGTAACTTATAGGAAATCTATAGCCTTATCATTCACTTTTAAGCTATTCCTGCAAATTTGCAATGACCTTTTGTAAAATCATTGATAGTCTCTTAAATATCCAGGTCTGATTTCATGACGATGCACGTTTATTGCAACAAATCCCCATCACCGTATATACGCACTCAAAGGAAAAATGTATGTGTGCATACATCATCTTAATTATTTATTATTCCTTAATTAGTTCATATAACTGAAAGATAAAATATTCATAATCTATGATACAATATGTAATTTTATCATCATTTAAATTTAAACATTTTACTAAATAAAAGACACAAAATTCCCTTCGCTCCATTTAAGATAGTAAAATATAGATACGCCTTCTAACCCAGACAAGAATGCTTATTCGTGCACAGAGTTTCACGATTTTTAAAAGTACAGCAGACTTTGTAGCGCTCTTAAATCGGATTCCAATTAGGCAGATACATGAAGTTGAACGTGAATTATGAGGTTATTGTTTCACGAATCGTGCTATATTTTGCTGGTCCTATATACATAGAAGGTATATTACAAAGTGATTTGCAAGTATTCTGTAAGTATGCTGTCTAATTTAAATATTTAGCAAAAGAAGCAATAAGTTGTTCCTGCTATAATCGTATTGTTAAAATCTGGTACACATGCACAAAGTACAACGGCGTGTCCTGGATTGTTTTTCTGATCTGGCTGATTGAATAAATTAATAAAAGAAAATAAATAAAATGCAGGGTCTTCAGCTCCAGAGCCACCCTCCTGAGCATGCCACTGGAGAGTGTGACAAAAGTCTTCGTGCATTCAAGTAAGCACGAGTATGCCCGAACTTTAAAGACGCGTGTGTACCTGGAGATGTTGGGCAATCAAGTGGCCTTTACTGTTGTCATCAGAGCCGTAGGTTCATACGTTTTATGAGGTGCTTTGGTCAATCGTGTACCATAATGAAAAATACGATTATACAGGAATACTATTCAGAAGTTGTCAAACTATAATTAATGTAGTCGCTTGTCGACTTATAATCGGGAGTCACACTGGAGTCTACTACACGATTAAGTCGTGTAACTCTTGTACCTGAAATTTAGTTCTGTTCGTTATGGTTCACAGCCACTACGGATGTTGTCGTTATCTTTCCAAGCTAAAAGATTCATGGAAGATATTTGAGAGCATGGTTTGTAGTCTCCCGGAAATGGTGTTTCAGTAAAGACGTCTTCTGGAACATCTTGAACATCACCACTATCGCAAGAACACGGGACATGCTGTGCTTCTTGATCTCCTTCAGCTGGTTGCTGGTAAACACGTCCAGAGACTCATACCAAAATCTGAAATTAGATTATTTTAGAGTGGAAACAATGCTTCTTGATCATGTCGTTATTGTGCGTTATCCTTTCAAACGTTGCCCGGTGTCGAGCAATGATGTCTGAAGTTTTGGAATACACTTATTTTAGACATTTGTGAGTAGTATCATCATAATTATAACAATTTTTAATTTCATTGAACAACTGAGAAACATAGGTTACATAGACCTACCTAAAGAACGCAATGTTTGTAGTCATGTTGAGCAAAAACGCCAAAATATATAAATGATAATTAAATTAGAATGAGTTTGTTCCCTTACCGATCACCGTCTCTGAGTCTTCGCATCTGCTCAACAACAAGACATGTAAAGGTTGGTCCCAGTAGTCCTCCATCAAGATGATCTTCTGCCATTCCTGCTACGACAAGATCAACGTTACTAGGATGACCATATAACAACTGAAGGGTCGCTCTCATATCAGCATCCGTTATTTCATCGGCTAAATCATCAAAGGCTTTCGCTGGTGTGGATCCGAAAAAATAGTCATCTTTTGAAATGAACTCACTGCAAAACTCGCGCCACGCGTTATATCCAGGAAGTCCGTGATCGCGCCCACGTTGAATATCCATTGCCCGCACTCGAACTCTGAGATCGCGAAAATCTTGCGTATCCTCTGTCTTGGGTGTTTTGTAGTAGTCACGAAGAACATGATCAATATTCCACTTTAGTTTCGGACAAAACGGACACGGGTCATGATAGCCGGAGTAATCGCCCATTACTTGAGAGTCTAAGAAACTGTGACCAAATCGAAAGGCTGCAGTAGCAAAGACATTAGTAACAGATGCATCAACGGAGGAGTCATGGCCGCGGTAATCAGAGAGCCATTTCATACCCTTTATACCCACTACCTTTGGTAACCACTGCTCATAGGTGATGTGTTGAATCAAGGCCCCGATAATCTTTCGAGTTTCTTTGTATAATTTGTTTCCTTGCCAATGCGGATTGATATCTTTGAGTGCAGCAGCAATACGGTTATGTTCTCTTTTCCAGATAGTATCAAGACTGATTAATCCCAGATGCTCATTAGCCCGAAGATCACCAGTTAAAAAACATGGGCTTTTACTTTTATGCCCTCCATGCTTAACATGCGCGCACTCTTGAATCTGCGATTTCGTAGTAAGTGGTATCAAGTATTTAATCATCTGGTCTCCTGCCCGAGCTACCTCGCCGACTTTCAAGAAACCACTTTCACCGTTAAAATCTCGTATTTCATCCGCTCTCTGTTTTGTACTACCGTATACATTGGACGCATCAATGAATGATGTGAATTCGTTAAGTTGCTCACGCATTGAGTCCAAATTGTAGTTGCAAACGCGAGCAGATCGAGTCATTGGAATGCAGTCATTTGGAGACAACCGTTCACCTGCTACTTTCGTGATTGGAAAGCAGCTCGGTGCTGCTTTTTTACATTTACTTGGACATTCATTATCGCTACTAGACGTAAAATGGATATCGTGATCGAAGAACAGGCCCCACATGATAAGAAGATCAGTATATTTATGATTACGAACACCGATGACGTTTTTCTCTTGCATTATTTCTGAAACCTCCATTGGATTAGGTTTGGTGAACTCGAAGGACGTTCCAAGGGAATCGCGCCAGCTAACTGGTGTGTTTTTTCCATCTTCATATAGGGGGCTCAAAAGGCGTTTAAATGGAACATTTGAGGAGCCCCAATTAGGGTGATTCAAATTGTTACAAGTGCCATCAAACGTGCGATATTTTGGATGACCGCATGGGTCTTCCAAGTTACAATCAATGCCATTTGCCGTACGTGATTCAGTGCAGGCTTCTGCAAAATAGGATAACAAACACACAAAATTAAAATGATATAAATGAAAAAGTGTTCGAGCAGCCTTTAGTAAAGTAGGCTATCAAGCAAACATTTGAACATGAAAATATGACGTTCATAACAGCATAAAAATCACTTTGTTGAATTTTAATGCAGCGTGGTTTACCCTCGTCTACCTGAACCATTTTTGTAACAAAACTCACGAAGGGGTGTTGAACAGCCCTGTGATTTTCGTTACTGAATATCTGATTCCTATAAATTTGGTACAACACGATAGCTTCGAGTTTCTTCTTTAGATTGGTATCAAAATATGTACCAACATTCCCACTAAGACGCCACTAAGACGTCGTAAGTTTAGAAAAGTATGTACGAGGGGTGATTGATAAGTTCTAAGCCTAAGATAGAAAGAGATATGCTACAAAGTTCAAATTTACACCGTCTACAGTTTCATTCTTCAAATAAAAAAATCAGAAGTTTCATGTGTATATCTGTTCTATTTTTTAATACGTTGCAGGTAATCCAACATTGAGAGTTTTGCCGGACCTATTGAATCAATTACGCGAGAAAATGAAAAAGTTGAGGAGTTCCTTTTTCATCTTTGGAAAGAGATAGTAGTCAAACGGGGCCAAATCGGGTGAATAGGCTGGATGTTCTACCAGATTGAAGCCACACTGATGGATTGCAGTCATGGCTACCATAGATTTATGGACTGCGGCATTGTCATGAAGGAAGAGCACCCCCGATGTCAGCTTTCCTCTCCTCAACTTTTTAATTTTCTCGTTTAACCTACAACGAGACAAAATGAAACCATAGAATGTTTTGTATTCAGCTTGAAAAACAGCGCATTATTGAAACAACAGTGGTTTACCGTAAATTATCACAAATATCAGCAATGAGAGAAAATCATAAATATCAGCAATAAGAGAAACCGACGTACATACCTTCCTGCGCCAGCAACAAGTGAGACAGGTCCTTTGTAGAGAAAAGCAGAATTACAAAATAGACAAGAGTTAGTAATTGCAGATAAGGTGAAATAAAATGCGTTGGGCAGATGCGAATTTATTTTCACTCCAAAAAGTAACCTCTTCACGTAGTACTGACGGTACCTCCCGAATATCCCCTTTCTCCGTACTGACCAAGAAGGCTTGACCATCTCATATTTGAACTCTACACTCCGAGCCCGGACCCTAGCGTGTTAGCGGTTGGATAAAGATGGTCATGGATTCCTCCCTGAACCTGACCCAAAATTCCTTAATACGACATTGCCAAAATACTTCCTACGCTCGTAATTATGGAAAACGTTGTATTCAAATGCACCGTTATCGCTATCATAACCGTACCAAAAACCGATGAAATTTTCCTGCAGTTACATTTCAAGTAGGTTTGTAAAATAATGGCCCAGGCATTGGCAATGGCAAAGAATCAACACAGGCGTGACGACGTTCCATGGATTTAACGTGCATTTTCAGAAATGTTAATAACAAATGAGCAGGTAAATAAGAAAACATTCAAATTGGCATCTTTACCAAGCAAAAATTAAAAATAAAGGATATGGAAATTTATTTGCGTGGGAGCAAGTCAGTTCCCGAATCTGATATCTAATACCCTCCCAAGGAAGAATTTTCTTAACTTTGTGGTAAAAATGAAATTGCTACACCTTTTGATAAATATTGCGTACGCATCAAGAATACATAAGAAAGGTCATTATAAACTGACACTAACCAGCCAACATGAACTGTTACATCTAAACTCCTCAAAATATAGATTTTTGAGCCACCTGTATCTCATTTATTTGAGACCTGTTTGTATCATTTCACGCATATCAGTGGATTAGCTGATTTCCTCCTCTCTTTAAAATGACACCACTTTTGTAACAATCGCTTGCCTCATGGCTGAGTACCTCCCTTTTGTTTGTAGAATGGTTCCTAACCGAATGTGCCAATTTGACAGACATATTATTTGTCCCCTGTAGAACAAACAGGAATAAGGAATTTGTATTCATTAAGAAAAACGATGGTCGCTTTAACCCTTTCGATAAAACTCAGTGGCTTTAGAGATGGCGTCTCCAATGTTTGCAGGTCATTTGGAAAGCCATCTAAAAAAAAACAAAAACACACCAACAAAGACTAGGCTTGTTTTGACTACTTTTAGATACATTTTTCATGGTGATTCTGAATAGGCCCTGGAAAATCAATAATGTTAACCTTTTTGAAACAAAAAAATGACAAATATTGATAATTGAGCGATTGAGTTGCTTGTCGAGTTCAAAGGAATAATGAGTGGATTCTCCATACGCAGCCACAACTGCTTGACATCATCTCCGCATGCTGCTTATCAAGCTGGTCATGTGGGATAGCATCCCATTTCTCTACAAGGAACCCTCGCAAGTCATCCCACGTGGTTGCATCCGTCACCTAGCACAGCAGGAGCTAGCAAGACCAAGCTATTCCCACAAGTGGTCTATCTAGGACGTCCACTTTGTGGCCCGTTTCTTAAAACTTTTTGTTTAAGTTTGGATATCATGCTCTTGCTCACTCCAAACGTTGCTGCAGCTGCATTTCAGGTACACCAGCTTCAAGATGGCCTATAACACGACCCTTCTCCAGGTCAGATAACCTGACTATGATGATGCTTGCATTGACACTTTATCACTTTTGAAGAAGAGGCCAGCAAGAAAGATAAATTATTCTAGGCATGTTAACACATTCTTGTAACAAAAGGGAAGTAGACATCCATGAAGCAAGCGATTGTTAAAAAATTGGTGTAATTTTAGACAGAAAAAAATTCAAAACTTTAAGACAGACCAACAGATGCAACTGAAAATGGGCATATAATAGTTTTATAAACCCCCATAAATCACTCAATCAGTGCTATGTTCTTACATTTACACATTGAATCCGAATTCTTTAAATATAACACGCATTCTGTTGGAAATTACTCACGTTTAACGATTTAGTTTCTATGTAGCCACAAGCTACAAAAAACATCAGAATGAACAAAAATGACGCCTTCATGGTCACGTATTTCGAGTGGTTTGTCGCCAAAATCTACCCGATTATATGACTAAATGTGTCTTGGATTTTACCTTAACTCTACAACCGGAGCAGATGTTTGTTTTTTACTTGTGTCATCTGCTTTTATTTTGTTGTTTGCTAGACCGATACTAAAATATCGAGTTTGACTTGTTGAAGCGAGACTTTCATTATCCCTGTGCGGTTTGCAAAAAATATTGTTAGTTATGTTGCTTACGCAACGAGGTCAAGTTCTCATGGAAATGCGGGTAAGTTGATTTCAACAGTTGATAGAATACGCTCTAAGGAATGTCCTGTTTAGTAATCTAAACTACTTGGTTTCATCTTAAAAATCATGTATAATGATGGAAAAAGGTCTTCAACACAACATAATCTAAGATTGTCAAATTTTAGTTTTTAGTATTATTATGACGAGGAGGGTGAAATATGGTTATTGTTTTGAAAAGGAGTTGTCTCTGAAGTTATAAAACACCTACTTATTCTAGAGCTATTCAAATCATAAAGCGGATCGTTCTCTTTAAAAGGTCTGTGTAAGTATTGCTTGATATGTTTTAAGATAGCAAAGACCAAGAACCGTTGATAACTTATCATCACCGACTTCATAAATATAATACAAGAAATGTTCCCCAGTACCAATTTCCTAAATGTTATGATTTTCACAAACAGATGCTAATCTATTCTTGTCACCGTAACGTTCGGTGTTGTCCTGACCTCATCGATCTTTGTTCTGACTTATAACTGCCTCCCCTTAAGTATCTCTTTTTCTTTTATTACTGTTTAATTGTCCCCTCTAAAATATTATTTTCCTGAAATTTAATGTTCATCAACATTACTCAAATCCGCTTTTTAAAATTTATTATTGGTAATGGTGGGACCAGACTAAAGCCCCTCGGGGTTTATTTTGATCTCTCCCCATTCAGATAAATACATACATATTGTAAGCTACATATGATTTTACTATAATAATATTATTTTCCTAGATTATTATTATCTCACACAAGATACAGTAAAAATTTATCCTTATGTAATGTACTTATAATTATATTGTATTACATGTATATCATATTATTTTGTATCATGATCGTTGTTGTGAACGAAAACAATTATACTGAACCTAAAAAAATGGCCTGACCCGTACAGATTTGTACTGCAGACCTGTGCATCGAATGTGCATGGACAATAGCAAGGTCGTTCGCCAATTATGTTTATTACAGAACATGCCAATTGGCTATGCACAATAATTTTCACAACAAATAATCCATGAGCTGCCATCATCAAATTTTCGGTTCGTTGCCTCCAATTTGTGATTAATTTCCCCATATATCACCTTGAAGGGGGTATCCCCTGACTAGGATTAGGTAATGTTTCCAGTCACCCCGAAAAGCTGCACGTTAGCGTGTCCTGCCCATTTCAAAATGGCCGCCATTGTTTTATGTAAAACCGCCATTATAATTTCATACCAGATAGAAATTTTATCCACGACTACACGAAATCAAGTTTTTAACTTCCTGAAGGGGGCTTAAACATCTAGGCATCCAAGATGACCGCCGCAAGGAGTCATATTTTGCTAAATGAACTTAAAATGGCAAATTGTTGAAATAATAACCTGGGTAAATTTTGGAAGCTCCAAAAGAATAAATGGCATTTATATTTTACGTACAGGCTTGTTTTTCAAGATGGGAGTGATTATATTCGCTCTAGGTTACGTAAATCAGGAACAAAAGCAGCCCTATCATCTTTCCGACGTTATTAAACAACACTTTCTAATAACGACCCCAAATCATTTCCAATATGTAAAAAATATTAAAGCGAGGTATTGACTTGTCCAAGAGAATACTGTTACTATAGCTGGAAACAACTTGGGCCATATAACGTCGTTTAAACTGGCTCTATAATAGTTCATAGCAAGACAACAGCTCATATCAACCAGATATAATAAAATTGTAAGAAATGGGTGTGGACTGCATTTAAGGACTACTCAGTGACGTCATAGGTGTTTCCCAGTAAAAATAAAAAATATGCTTATGAAGAAGTGAAAAAGTTGTCTATATCTATAAGGAAAATCTAAACTTTCTTTCTTTCGAGCACATCAAGTGCTATCTTTGTTTCTGACTTGTACAACCGGTTCCTTCTCTCTCTCTACTGCCGAGTTCATCTTCCTTCCTACCGTCAACTAGTGTTGAGTGGTCTGCAATTGTCCAGAAGTACGAAAGAAAATTGCGGGAAAATGTTATCAATAGTTTTCCTTATAGTTCTTGAGTTAAAGGTATAGTCACACAGAAGACAGCTCCCGACCCAACCACTTCCCGACTACACAAGACCGCATTTTTTTTCCAAAATCGGCTACAGTCTTGTTCAAACTTGCAAAATTTACAATTTTTATCCCGACCAGGGATGATTAGTCTGCGAGTATCCCCGTCGTCAACGAGACAAGGGATGCTGAAACGCCGAGCAGTAGGCGACAACATCATGGAATCAACAAGATCCAGCATGTTTAATTGGCGACGCCACTTGTTCAGTCCCCGATTAGTCGCCGACCTTCAAACGACGGCACAAGTTGTGACATGTCGCTGTCAAGACTGCTCGTCGATTGGTCGCCGAGTTGTTGACGCCAAGAAAGGTACCGTCACATGAAGACAATCCGCGACGCGACCCAACCTCTTCCCAACTACACAAGACCACATTTCTTCAAATTCGGCTGCAGTCTTGTTCAAATTACAAGACGAGAGATCCTCAATCGCCGAGCAGTAGGCGACAACACCATACAATCAACAAGATTAAGCATGCTGTTCAGTTCTCAATCAGTCGCAGACCTTAACACGACAGCACAAGTTGCTGTCAAGACTGCAAGTCGGCGACTTACCTCGTGTAGTCCCCGAGTTTAGTCGCCGATTTAACATTTCCAGTTGGCTTTGCCTTTTCTCTCCCGCTTGGAGCAGACTCATTGCCGACCAATTTCCAACTGCCCACAACCACTCATGATGCGCACCAACTCATCGGCTACCGCTTCCAAACCGCTCATGTGTTAAAGCCGACCTTCCCGATTCCAAAACTCGCCACGATTTTTTAAGTTGCAAGAAAAAATCGTGGCGGTTTTTTTTTTCAAATTTGCCACGTGCTCTCGACCACACAAGACTACAGAAGACTGTACAGGACAGTCCCAGACTTGGCCAAAACTACACCTGAAAAAGCAAAATTACTCACGAATTTCGAAAAATGGCCAATCGGCACCAGTCTGGAGCAGTCTGGAAGTGGTTTTCTAGCAAAAAATCGGCTGTGTGACTGAGCCTTAAAGGAAATAGTCATGATTCTGAATATTTGGAAAATTTGGTATGGATGGAAAGCTTAAGTAACGTAGATTAATATAAATCAAAATAAGTTGAAAATTGTCCACATTTGTTGAGTATTTTGCCCTTTTAATTTTCCGCCCAATAGCTTACTCGAAAACGATTCCGACAAATCCACATCGCAGGCAAATGGTGACGTCAAGTGATGACCATCCATAATTTACGTCGTTGTGACCATCATATCGCAGTGTTGCCACTTCAATTATAATTAAAATACAACGAAATGAAACAAAATATGTCATTCTGTAACTTATTTTCAAATTTTATTATTACTTTCATTAATCCATCAATATTACAGTGTCAGCAATAACAATTCGAGTCAACACGATGTTTTGGTCATCACTTTGACGTCACGAGGAGAGCAAAATTGGGCGCTTTTGATCAATGAAGCCGTGGCGAAAAATCCGCCCGTTTTCTTCGTATGTCAAAAAAGCAAAATTAAAATGCCTCTATTTTGTTAATTTTACATCAAATTGTATTATTTTTTCGGGAATTCGTGATGTATGTACATATGTTTTTATGAATGTAAGTCAAACTGAGCTTGACAAAAATCTTGACATATTTCCTTTAAGATCATGTCCGCAATATATTAATTCTCTTTATTCTCTTTTGGTGCTCCAAAATATTACTCGCATTCTTACCCATTAAATTTGCCAATTTTAGTACATTTAACAAAACATGCCTACTTCAGGAAGGTAAAACATTATTTCGATTAATCCGGGATAAAGTTCCTATAATGAAAATACAATGGCAGTTTTTCATAAAAGAATGGCGGCCATTTTGAAATAGGCAGTACGCGCTAATGTGCAACTTTTCGGGGCGGAAACATACTTCATCCTAGTCATGGAGGCACCCTCTTCAAGGTGATATATTGGAAAATTAATCACCAGGTGGGTGCAACAAACTCTAATTTTAAGGCCCGTACAGAAACTAGCTCATAAACTAAAACAATTGTACTAGTGCGACCGCAGGACTAACTGAAGTAAATTCAAATGCATCATTTAGCGAGTCAAGACATTCATCCGCTGCGTGTGCGATTGGAAAGCAGTCCAATACCTCTTTAAAGTGGGACCTTTGCAATGGAAATTCCCTAGTTTGCATGTGTTGCATACCAAAATAAAGCAAAAAATCAAGAAAAAACAATGGTGGTACAAGGTAAGATAACTTGTGCTATCAAGACTGCCAACAGAGCCCAAGAAGGAGATTAAGCGTCGGTTAAATGTGTTCCTATTGAAATGTGGCCATAATAACTTACGGACTACAGAATCAAGCCAATTAGGTGAGCTCATGTATTTAAAGTTGCGCGCATGGGATGGCATGTCCCTAAGAGAGTTGTTGAGTGCCAAATCGTGTACCACGCATTTCAATACGGAATAAACCCCAAACTCGTTCTAACCTCGTCTTCATGGCCAAATTCATTCCCATTGAAAAATATGTGGTACACGATTTGGCAGTCCTCTATGGTGCTAAACAGGCATCCGAGATAGAACTTTTGTTAAACAGGCGGTGTCTCTGGAATGCTATTGTCATCCAGTTAATGTTGTATAGCCACTCTTGGATAGGGTCCTTTCACGGGAGGCAAATTATATTGAATAAACTTTTGTTTGCCGTCCAGATCTTCCAAGTATGAGAACAACATAATACAATGCACCTGGTTCACCTGAAAATGTCAGCTATTTCTGCAGGTGACGCTTTTATAGCTGATATACTCCAAAGCGAAGAGGGGATAGTACTGTTACGTCACGAAAGAAAACACCCACAAGCCGATGTTCTCTGCCCGTTTTCAGCAAGTCGAACATTTGTGTCAAAAGGCTTATTTTGGATATTTCTGGCCATTTTTTAAAAAACTGTTTGGTGATCATTTACTACATAAAATACATATAAACCCAAATATGTGCAATTAAGAGGATGTATGATTCCATTGCTAAACCCCTTTATAGTTTTTTGAGCCACCTATTTCGCATTTATTTGAGACCTTCTTGTGTCCTTTTACGCATCTTTGGATTAGCTAATTTCCTCATGTTTAAAACGACACCACTTTCGTAACAATCACTTGCTTTGTGGCCGAGTACCTCCCCTTTGCAGGTGAATCTCCAAAGAATGTACCTAATTTGCCATTATTTGTCAGCTGTGTAAGTAGAACAAACAAGTGCACGGGGATAAGGAATAAGGAATTTACCCAAGCCTTTTTTAAAAACATGGTTTACCAAGGGGGTTGTTATCACCCCCCCCCCTCGAGAATTCGTTATAAAGCACCCAATGCTTATGGTTTTTATACCAGTGGATAACTATGGTCCTTCTCTTTCCATTGATACCAAGCACTAACATACCTAGTATGGCGTCACAATGACGTCATAAAGTCCACGAGTCAGCAAAATTGGCATTTTCCACAGAAAATAGGTGAAAATCCGATTTTGCGCTAAACGCTAGGGATATCGGATTTTCATGCAGTTTTCAGCTCTAAATGATGGCAATTGACTAGTTTTACATAAATATAGTCTTAGAGCCATACTGTGCATAATAATAAAAAATGTACAATAAAATATTCTTGGATTACCCGGAAGCTTTTTACGAAAGCTTTTGGCATTTTAGCCCACCGAAGCAAATGTCACTAGGGGTGGTAACCACCACCCCCCCCTCCTTGTTAAGACGAGGATGAAGAAAACAATAGTCGTTTACCTTAATTAATAGCGTGTGGAACTTTCATATGCAGCCACAACAGCCTAACATCTCCTACCTCTCAAGTCATCCAATCGTCCATCTAAAGTCGCCCTCTCCGACGTCCGCAACAACGTTACATATTCTCCGCATCCTCCGAATAGCAGTTATGAATTCGGAAACCCTACATGGAATAAAGCGCAGGTTTATTCCGTTAAGGTTTCCGAATTCATAAGTGTGTCAGAAAAAAGTGTGTCAGATGGGTCTCATATTCTCCGCATCCACCGAATAGCAGCCAGTTATGAATTCGGAAACCCTACATGGAATAAAGCGCAGGTTTATTCCGTTAAGGTTTCCGAATTCGTCAGAAAAAAGTGGGTCAGATGGGTCAGGTTACGGAAACTCCCCATTGTGAGTCCCGCTATAATCAAGTTTTGACTCCTGTTATTCTGGCTTTATATAAACGATAGAGAAGAACACGTACAGTCTACACTATTCTAACTAAAGCTAGTTGGTTTGTCACCGAAAATCAAGATAATTCGTTTTCAAAAGAGAGTTCGGGGCCAATCTGTATGTTATATTGAGAGACATGTGTTATGTTTCTTTATGGATTCATGAACCATATTGGATTACTTCCATACACGAAGAATAATCCAGCAATTAAATGCTGCATATAATTCATAATGAGCTGATTTAAATTTCACCACCACCACCACCCCACCAACAACAACTTATTTTAGCGAGTTACCCAGATTTTATACCGAAAAGATCACCTCTGTAAAACATTTTCTTAATTAACAAGAACATACATGTTTTGCTGCAAACAACAAAATACTGCGAGAATGGCAAATCCACAATAGTTGATGAACTTGTAACATTTAAAGGTGCAACGAGAGATTTTGAGGCATTCATTCATTTAAGGTGTCATATGTAGTGATTTCATATAGATTAGACACCCAAAATATTCCTTACCTTGTATTTTGGTACAGAAATATCTTAAAGTGAAAAAAGGTGATTTTTTATATGCTTATATTTCAATATAAAACATAGGCTGAATTTCGTATTTGCTCCGGTAGGAAATTAGAAATTTCACAATTTTTAGTACCAAAGAAATAATTCTAAGCTTAATCCTTTCATATGGGGATATTTTGATAGAAACCTTTACACCAGTGCAAAAATCAGAATTTTCATATTTTAGGGACACCTGTTATGCGGAATCTCTCGTTGCACCTTTTAAGTACTACATTAAATTGAAAAAAAAAAAATCATTAAGTCAAATGACGTGCTCGCGTGTTTACAATCCTTTCAATTGTATTTAAATTTGAACATGAAGATCTTGTTGGGCCGCCCGACTCCAATCCTCACACCGTTAACATTTGAACATGAATTATGGGTTATTGTTTCACGAATCTTGCTATTGTTTTGCTAGCCCCATATAGATACATTAGCAGAGCAGATTCATGATAAACTGTGGGACAATTGTCCATTTTAGATAAACTTCGGACACTTCCAGAAAACAAAAGTTTTGGGGCATAGGGGCAAACGCATATTTCTCAGTTTTACGTGAAGGGAAAGGAAAGGTTTCATAAAGGAGTAAAGCTTAGGTTTTCCCCGATCTTGTTGAAAGGTATATCAAATTGTTCGTCTGGTTATAAGGATTCAAAATATGTATAGTTTGTTCATACAGAAGCTAGAATTTTGGAGTTATGGATGGAGTTAAAATGCTGAAAATTAGAACAATAAGTCTAGTTTCTAGTTGTACAGAGGTAAAAAAAAAACATTGTTCAGACTGGTAAAAAAATTACGCAAGGTGTTCACCTAGATAAAAAAAGGGGGGAAAGTTATTACCTCTGCTATGTTTATGTAATAAAAAGTCTATGTGATCCAATATGCCTTAAATGGTTTGTGACCTTTTTTCCTCTACCCCTGAACCAAAACATGTGATATATAAAATATTTTCTATTTCAATCTTTTTGTCAATATTCATAATTTCAGATATTTCTTAAGACAGTGTGGGAGCAACTCCTGTTTAGATATTGGACCTTGTGATTATTTTCAGTATTGTTCTTCCCATAACTGCAGGATAATAGGTCGTAAATGAACAAGCTATACATACTTGGAATTCTTATAACCAGACAAACAATATGATAATTTTCCCCAAGAGTGGAGCACATTTATCTTTTTCCCGCATAGTTATCCTTGAAGCCCCTCCTCTCAACCGTGAAATTTGCGAAATTGGCGATGCCCCTCAGAGCCCCAAATTTTCTTTGGACCTAACTATGTTCCAAATTCAGTATTTATCATCAAACGCACAATTCTTGTATATACGAATGCGCTGTGCTATATTTACAAGTCTTTGCTATTAACTACTTTGCTAAGTGTACCTGCCCAATTTGGATTTGCTGCATTTAGTACAATAAAGCACAACTTTTTCTACACCAATGGTATTTTAAATGTTGGAGCACTGGCATATGAGAGCCTGGTACATGCTAATCCAAACATTTCATGTAAATCGACCAATAATTACTCAAACATCTAATAATAATATCGGCATTAGGGACGGGGCCATTCACCGTAGAATCATGGCGCTCTATAATTATTATTACGCTGTCACGAGTATATAATAATCACTATCATTTCACTTCAACAAGGGCGGCAACCTATCCGTACTTAGATTGTATATTCCTTCTCCATAGCAGCTCCCCAATTTCGCTTGGGTCGACAGCATTTACTCATGGGCATAACACGTTGACTGCAGCTGGGGTTGAACTCACGATTTACAAATAACCACATTTAATTTAATAGTAGCCTTTAAAATTTCCATCATGGGTCTTGTACTTCCAAATAATCGAGAGTGCTCAACCACTACGGGAGTGGTGGCGTAATATAAACATCATAGTAAACAGTAATTATTTACAGGTGACTATCTTTGGAAGTTAAGAGGTCTAAATACTTTGAATGTTTTCATTACGCACTCCTGTAATGGGAATTGAGTACATATGGTATTTTTAACACTGGCCCACTTTTTACAATGTGGTTTTGACATCTGAGATACATACGAGGTTGTTCCCCCCCATCGACGATAATATATATATCTATATATTATATATATAATTATATATATATATATAGATTTTCGATATTCGTGAGAAAGGTCAAAACAGTATAACGTAGCAACCTTTGAAAAACCATTGTTTTTATCTAAGCTTTCGGTCCAATGGACTTAAATCAAGATCTGTCATTAAAAATACATTACAAGGAATTAAACTTAAAATATGATTTTAAAACTATATCACCTTTACTTATCGATATACCACTCATGCTACCATATTCTTATAAAAAACAATCACCACAATCATAAATACAAAACCACCCACACATACATACACTACACTCACACGTCATTACATACACGCACACCCACACCTACAACCTACACACACCACCCACATACCATACAAACCACACACATCCACACACAGTCAACTTTCCATCGCCCATATTAATTCTGCAATTTCACACTGACGTCTCTCCCTTTGACAGCTAAAATGTTAAAACATTTTTTAAGAACAATTTGGTTTTAATTTTAAAAACTTGGGCCAACATAGGCCTAACCAATCGGGGAAAAAAAAACAACGTGCCTGACATTACTCTAAGATCATAGACATGAGTTTTAAAATATTCTTGATGATATTATAAATATTGATATACATTTAGTGTTATTATATAAAACAGACCCGTGTTGAAACATAGGAAAAAACGCCGTTTTTTCTTATCCTACGTATCCACGGTTTATCCTGGTCCGGCAACGATTATTTGATGGCCATTGACGCGTGGCACGGTGAACAATGGTTAACAAATTTCCATAAGCCCAGGTGATCAAAAGCGGTGATCACATACAGCGTGATACCAAGCTTTATGTAATGGAATTGTTTAAGGACCGAAGTTAAAAGTGAGCAATATTTCTAAGATGATTATCGAAATATGAAATGTTTATAATGAATTAAATATATGCACCTGACAATACACCTGAATATAGAAAAAAAAAATATTTATTACTGATCACATTAATACCTTTTGGTCATACATGTTTGCATCTTGCGTCTCCAATATGATTCCCCTTTTTTAAGGATTGTCTTATCATTGTTATTGTAATCGGTTTCTATGCCCGGGAAAGATATATCATCGAAGAATGATTGAAGATAAGTGTCTATCTTATGGGAAGGTTTTGCTATTAGACTGAAATGATGTTTGATATCGCTTTGTGTTTAGCAAATCTTGTGTATAAAGTGGTCTGGTTTTTACCCACATATGTTAGCCCACTCCAAACTGAGTTTTGTGCCACAACAGTTGAAGGAAAAAGAAAACAAAATAAAAAGGAGAAAAAAAAAGGAGCCAAAAACAAAAAAAAAACTGGACGGACAGCAAAAACAGGAAAACCCTGGACTTAAGGCCCAGGACTGCCAAGCACGTAATTAATTTTAATATACAGGCTCTAATAAATTGAAAACAGCCTCAAGTGGAGGTGATTTTCCTCCTAAAATACTCAGGAGTAAGGGATAGCAACATTAAAACTCAAATTATCAAAAAAGGCTTTCTGTGCTCATCATATTTACACAAGAAAGACTAAAAACATGATTATGGCTCTGGAACCCAACAGACATCACAAAAAACCATTTAGGTGCCTTCCCAAAAAGAAAAAAGATTAAGGGCACACCAACCCCAATCTCAGCTGTGAATACATAACTTCATCTCTTACGCCCAAAATCTAGTTACTACTTATGAGATAGAGAACATTAGGTCTAATGCTTTTATGTCAGAATTTGGAGAATAACAGACCAATCTTCTGAAATCGTCTAACATATCAGACCTTAATAAAGATTTAATCTATGATGAGGCCAAAGTTAACAGGAATATCAATCTAACAACTTTCCTAGATGCATCCTTAGCAACTCTCATCTGCCCCCCCATTGCCACGAACCCCAACAGTGACTTGGAACACAAGCAAGGAAAACCGACACCCCACACCCTTTAAAGATGAAAACAGAGGTGGATTTCAATAGCAATCCGATTATGTGCATTAAATTGAGACAAGCTTGAAGAGCACTCGAGACAATCAGACAAAATACAAACTGTAATGGACGTACCTCCTCAATACACTGGAGAGCCCTTGAAGAATACCAACAGCTCAGCAGTATATACTGTAACACCGTCAGTTAGCCTAAAAAGTTTGCCTAATAGACAAATGAGAATATAACAAACCACAGCCAACCTTACTAGCAAGACCATCACCATATTTACTCCCATCAGTAAAATATGTAGGTAATTACCCCAATTTAAAAACCAATATCTCATCAGCCTGCATTTCTTATCACAGTCAAAATCCATTTAACCTCACAGCCGCCATCAAAAATCTCCAAAGATATGGGAATGTCCTCAAGATGCCACAAAAGTAAACACTGGGCATAGTAGGGACAACAATATTACTATTGCTGAATCTCATCCCAAAAGGTTCATGGTATGTAGCATTTTTTTTATCTCTGCATAATGATACTGCCCACAATCAAGCAAAAATAGTTTTTTAAAACAGGATGAAATTTATGCGAATCCAGATTAGCTTTTTGAAACTTTTCCCAAGAACATTTCTTCTATGTTTAAGCGAAATGCCAGGCTAATATAATTTGAATTCCCACCATATTATAATACCATTTTCGTTTCAAATGAAACGTCTTTCAGTCAGAAAAATGAAACGTAATTTGATACAAAGTAGAACGTTTATAATATCTTCCGTATGATTGCAGCCATTTTGTCGGCCCACGAGAAAATTGAAATCATGATGGTATCTAGTACATAGTCCGTGTCGTGAAATAAGTAGCCAGTGAAAGACTAGTGAATGGCCATAACCAAAACTTTTCAGGTATATTCTGTTTAAGCAATCCCCCAGTTTTTATAAAATCGATCGTTACTGCTGTTTCTACTACTGACACACTATATATCCGATTTTTCCTGACCAGGAGTACCCTAGACATTCCTTATACACCTGTTTTTAATCTCTTGACTTACAAAGTCATAACGGATCCCACTTAGCCCTATACGGGGGTACGTTGGTTGGATCACTCTTCTCCTTCCCCTTTCTTACTTTCTCCCTCAATGGCCACATTTAATAGTTAAAATCTGCCTAATAAGGCCATCAATAGGCAGTAAGATATTATGTCTTTCATTTCAAAGGCCGAAGACATCTTTTTAAAACAATACTTAAATTAAAATTAAGCCGTTAGTAACACTTTAAGTGGAGGATCGCCACATTCCACCTGAAGGAAGCAAGAGATGTGCCCTAATAGCACCTGTTGCAATTTTAGGGCCTGATATTGGATAAATCCAACCTTTCTTTCCACTATCAGACGCAGAATCATAAGACTCGCACCCATAATCATCACAGGACGAATAAAGGGCTTTGTAAAACGAACAAGAGTTTTACTATCAGAACCCCAATCACATCCAGAAATACACCGACAGGCAAATTAAGTTGAATTTTCATCTAGAACAAGAGATCAAGATGCTTTGCCAAGTCAACTTGCTATCAAAGATCAAACCTAAAATTCATCAACTTGCTGCTTATCTGATTACCACTAAGCTTTATTTTACCTCAGATGCTTGGCATTCCTACCCCCAAAATACAAAACCACGACTTCTGAGAAGAAATTTAAACACCAAAGCATTACACCAATCCGTGAACAGAGTTCAAGTGCCTTTTGAAGCTTCGAGTCAAAAAGGAGACATTACGATTAGTCTTTCCACAAAGCAACATCATCTGCATATGTGAACGAACCCTGAGGTAAATTTCCTACGCCATTTATTTACATTTATCAAAAAATGTAGGCTCAAAAACTCCCTGGGGAAACCCATTATCAGGCGAACAGATAAAAGTAGCCATGAACTTGACCTGAAATTCTCCTCTCTTTAATCCAACTACAAACCCAATTTATAATTCTTTTACTAATACCAAGACGAGACATTTCATAATCATACACCATCCATCCACCCACATTCTCAGAAGCTTTCTCTATATCAAAAAGACACAAGGGTCTTGTCTTTAGTACAGAGGTCCTTTGTTAATTATCAGACTACCTAACAAGATGATCAGTAGTCCGGTGACCTCTACGGAAACAACTTTGATGGGGTGCGGGATGAAAACAAAGATGATTTTCTCAAGAAACCAAACAAGCCTTTTATTTATCAACCTTTCCATAATTTGCAAACCCCAGAAGTAAGAGCCGATTGGTCCGATAAGAAGGGAAGGGTTCCGACGGATCTTACCCAGGCTTTAAAATAGGATCAAAGAACCGCCCCTTCCAAGAAGATGGAACAATACCCCTCAGACAGCTCTTATTTATAAGATCCAAGCAAGAGGCTCTTACAGTATCAGATGGTCAACATACCATAAGTAATACCATCTTTACCAGGAGTTGAATCTTTCACAAATAAATGGATAATTAAAGTCTCAGACATTGAGTAAATCATCATCAGTTAGGATTCTTAGTATAACAGATTATTTTTATTACAAATGATTTTATGCTTGCCAACATTACGAGAGAACTCGGGCGAACGATTTTCCTACTAGAAAAACGCAGCAAATGTCTCCACAAAAAGATCTTGCCTTATCCTTATCTAAAATAACAGCTTTATTACGATGACTAAGAGTTGGGATATCTCTGAATGTTCTATTACCGGAAATATTTTACCCTTCCTCCAGATTACCATATAGGGGTAGTCTATAATTGAACCACAAAACTTCTGCCAATGGTCCTTTTTTGCTTGCCTAATTACACGCTGAGTAAAGCTTTGCTTTCTGTAGGGCCAGAACATTCTTCAAAAATTCCGAGATTAATAGCACGTTTTGCGCCTGCTTACGTTCAAAGCAGATCCTACAGTATAATTTTCCACCAAGGAACAGGATTTTAGTTGGCTCAATTCTTGCGGGAGAAACGAAAGGAATAACAGCTGCCAGGGAAATATTACGGCGAAAACTTGATTCCAGCAATCAAACCGGAATTCAGGCTCAAGGCCTTCGGCCTCTGAAAAAAAGACTAGTACAGTTACCCTGAAACTTAACCCAATCAGCATCTTTAATCGACCATCCTGGATAGGTCTAGGAAAATGGATACCAGACACAGCATAAGTGATAAAACTGGAAAGTGATCACTACCCAGGCTACATGCGAAACATCCCAAGAACTAACAGCAGCTAAATTAGTAGGAGACAAGGTAAGATCCAGACTTGCGAAAACTTGCCAGAGCGAGGGTCCAGTCGAGTACCCGACCATATTAAGAACTACCAAAGTAAAACTCTCTAATAACATCCTCCCACCAATCTTACCATGTATCACTTTTAAATGCCCCACAATGATTTTAAAGCATTAAATCCCCACAAACGGACCAAATCTTACCCATCTAGATTACCCAATACGTCATCCAAAAAATTACTTTGCAAGTCAACAAGGATTATAAAATATAACCACATTCAAAAAACTATTTCTCAAGGCAGATTTTAAACAACTGAACCTCCATACCATTATGGCTTGGCTGGAAATATTAAAACACTATAGGCAATCACTCTTCTTAATAAAAAAGCCAGCCCACCATTGAACACCATTCAGCATGTACTATCCTCCCTAGTACAAACATACCCACTCATATTAAAATTCAAAAGAGGGCTTCCAAACCATGTTTTTGGACAAAGAGTAAAATCAGGGCCAGAATCGCCCATATCATATAATACTTTTTCATTCCTGGCCATGGGCACTCAAACTTTGAGCATATTCCACTGAAGAATGGAGAAAGGCATAAAAAAACAAAAAATTAACTATCCACAGCAGTGAGAGGATTTTGATAAATGCCAATAATTTTTCAGTCGAAACTCATTCTCATCACAAAATTTGATCCAACCAGGGCAATAAGTTTGCAATATCATCACTGTTTCTAGTCTTCGTCGAAAAATATTCATGAAATATGCACCAAAAAGGCACACAGCTGGGAATGATGAAAAAGTTATAACCAGAAAAATTGCATATGGAAGTCTTTCAAACGAAAGGTAATAACAACAGAGAGGGAATTTTCCAATTGCCATACCGGACGCGTCAAACGTGAACATTAGAGACCATATCCTTGAACAGAGCCTCCCGAATTATCATCAGAGAAAACTCTAAAGGCACACAGATATAACCCCTCTAAGTTTTCATAATGAGGAAATCCGTAGCAATAGACCATCTTCCAAGCGAGGAGGCAGCTTTCAATTTACCGCTTGTGCTGGAGAAAAACATTATACATACAGTTTTCCCTCGCGAACCTTGCGAATAGATTTAACCTGCCCACCTGAAATTTTGTTTTAACCTCTAGAGCCACGACTAAGGATGAACTTTAAGCCAAAGGACCATCAGCAGAAGAAAGTATCACAGCTTCTGAGGTTGAGATTCGTAGACCAGTTGATAATATAGAAACCTTAATGACTCATCCAGGCACTTCATCGAATCCATACCCCCTTACTTGACCAGCATTGGAAAAACTTCATGACCCTAGTTTCTTAGACTTTTTCGAACCAGTTTGCAAGAAAGTCATCCCAACATTTTGATGTTGGACATCTTATCGAAAAGCTTATCCTAACGTCGTAACTTCATCATATTCAAGTTACCAATGTATAGGTTGACTTGTACTGTTGTTTCAGAAACTCTAATGCTCAAGCCACTTGCTATCAGACGAAGAAACGGGTCTGTTCCACGCAGCACTAACGGTATGAAAGGGACTCATAGGTTCAAACTTCACCCTCAACCGTCAAATACACCATCATTATTATCAGACTAAACACAACATCACTCTTATGTTCAGATTACCATGCCTACAACAGACCAGTCCCAGGGTCTGGTATCCAACCCCGTCACGACTCTCCCTCTACCACTGCCATTGGCATCATAGAGCACGGAGCTACACAAGATACAAGTATAAAGGATAAGGCCGTCGAGGCTGCCTACAAAAACAGTAGAAAAGAATTATTAAGACCACACAAAAAACACCCCAATTATAAAATAAAAAACTACAAAAATATCAAAAATAGAACGTGTTGGCGACCCTGAGCCACTGCACGTGCTAAAACAAAAGGATATTGGAGAAAGGAAATGCAGAGCAGGCTGAAAAAACACGTATGGCTCCTTCAGCTCCAAACGAAAACGTCACGATGTTGCCACGGCGTGTCTTAACCAAAATGAGATGTATATAAGACAATCTATGGTGTCAACCGGCACTGGTCTGTACCAAATGACCAGTCAGAAAGGCTCAACCACTAACAGTCTTGGTGGGCGTAAGAATACCCGTGTTTGTACAAGTGGATATCTTGGAATAACAACGATACAATAAAACCGAAAAGAATGGAATTTTCATACGCTTCCGGAATGGAGTGAGCATTTCTATCTATATATATATATATATATATATATTTATATATATATATATAATGATATATCTATATATAATATATATATAGATATCTATATATATATGTATATATGATATATATACATCTACAAATGGTATATTAGGGAGACAGTTGAATACTTCATTGCTTATGACTGAGGCTCTTTAGTTATTAAATTAATAATTCATATCCTTTGTATTCTAGTGGATTATCCTTCATTTGCATTAAATATATCATATCTTGACGAATGAAACCGAATTCTAAAGGAAACGAAGGTGCGAGTAGGGTTATATAGATATATATATATATATACATGTAATATATCATTTTACGAAAAGAGAACATAAACACGGCAAATTCCCGGAATATCTTACGTAATGAATGTACCCGGGTGTCCAAAAACCCCACAACACCTTGTGCCAGGCGCATTCTTTTTTAACAAGCATGCTATGGTTATTGGTGTAATAGAAGAAGGGATGTTGGCTAATATCCTCACAATTTCATAATGATAGGGTCAATAGTTTTACGATATGACCCGAGGAATGAAGTAATCGCAGGACAATATTGCCACAATAAGGAGCTGGTAACAACAAGGGTAGCACCACTTTGGATTACAATTAATATTTAATTGCCCATATTTCTTGCAGAACAACATCTACTTGATCAAAATAACTGCATTTACCTCATACCATTCAACTGCTAATGACACACTTAATTTATTTGGTGAATAATTACATACATTTTCAAAAACGATAAAGATAAAGTTATGACTAAATCAACAACAAACTTAGTAAGGTAAAATTAGTAGCGTTGGGTTGCGTTGCAACTTGTTTTTTTTTAATTACTTATGAAGGTTTATGAAAGTAAAACATTTGTTTTCAACCAAAACTACAATAACACTATCAGTATATATTTGCAGTGTGTCTTAAATTGTTCAATTGTGCATGTTACCAAACTATGATGATTGATTATCTCTTATCCAATGTTGTTAAATGGACAATATGAGGTGTGTGTTGATCAGTGTTATTCACCAATGGAAACATTAATATGTTATATAATTCTGCACACCCGTTATTAAAAAACAAAAACGTTAAAATGGTGGGTGGAATTCATTCCCATATTGGTTGTTCAAAAAGTACAGTACCGTATTTGTACTTACTGGTGCATCAATTTGTTACAATAGATCCTGCGGGTTAAAAACTTGATTGCTGGGTCATATCGTAATAAAACTATGACTCTATAGTAGAAATTTCCAGGATGTTTCCTAACAGTCCCCTTCTTCCTTACAAATGACAAGTAGTCGTATGATTTAGTTAAAAAACTTATGGACGCTGTACAAAGTGTTGATTTTTTTGGACACACTGTTCGAATGAAATCGCAAAATATACAAGTCTAATCAGATGCGTTCCTTCCCTTACCGATCACCGCTCTGAGTCTGCGCATTGCTCAACAAAAGACACGTAAAGGTTAGTCCCAGTAGTCTCCATCACGATGATCTTCTCTGCAGTCCTGCTTCGACAAGATCAACGTTACTGGATGCTCAATAACAACTTAGGGTCGCTCTCAATCATCATCGTATTTTCATCGCTTAAATCATCAAAGTTTAGCTGGTATGAGATCAAAAATTTGGTCCTCTTTTAAATGAATTCGCTGCAAAACTCCGCCACGCGATATATCCGGGAAGCCCGTGAATCTCGTCCTCTTTGAATATCCATTGCCCGCACACGAACTTTAAGATCCAGGAAATCTTGAGTCTTATGGACTACCTTTTGTTTTGGGTGTTGTGTAGTAGTTCACGAAGAACGTGATCAATACTCCACTCCGAAGTTGACAACGGATGCGAGTCCCAATCCCCCAATATTGGAGAGTTTAAGGAAATGTGACCAAATCGAAAGGCTGCTGGTGGCAAAGGCATTAGTAACAGATGCATCAACGGAAGAGTCATGGACGCGGTAATCAGAGAGCCATTTCATACCCGTATCCGACTCCTTGTGGTAACCACTGCTCGTAGGGGTGACGTGTTGAATCAAAGCTCCGACAATCTTTCGAGTTTCTTGGTAATTGTTTCCATGCCAATGCGGATGTGATATCTTTTGAGTGCGCAGCAAGACGGTTAGTTCTCTACCAGATTGTATGAAGATAATTCAATCCCAGCTGCTCATTCGCACGAAGATCACCAGTTTTAAAAACATCCGGCTTTTACTTTTATTTCTATGCATGCTTAACACGAGCGCATTCCTGAACTTGCAAATTCGTTGCAAGTGGCATCAAGTATTTCGGCATCTGGTATCCTGTCCGAGCTTACGTCGCCGACTTCAAGGAGCCACTTTCACCGTTTTAAAATCTCTATTTCATCCGTTCTCTGTTTAGTACTACCGTGTATACATTGGACGCATCAATGAATGATGTGAATTCGTTAAGTGTTCACGCATTTGAATCCGAATTCGTGTTGCAAACGCGACGCAAGATCGTAGTCATTGGAATGCAACATCAATTGCGAGACAATCTTCACCTCGTACTTGCGTGATTGGAAAGCAGTCGGTGCTGCTTTCTTACATTCTTGGACATTTAACATTATCGCTACTGGACGTGAACATCATATCGTGATCGATGAACTGGCCCCATATATAAAGAAATCCCGTATATTTACGATCACGATTGCTGATGATACTTTCGTTGCATCATTTCAGAAACTTCCATGGATTAGGTTTGGTGAACTCGTAGGGCGTTCCATGGGAATCGCGCAGCTAAATTGGGGTGTTCTTTCCATCGGCATAACGGGGCTCAAAGACGTTTAAAGGGACATTTGAGGAGCCCAATCAGGGTCAGGGTGATTCAGATTGTTACAAGTGCCATGCAGTAAGATATTTGGATGACCGAATGCGTATTTGAGAATGCGTCAAGGTTCCTGTGACGTCCGTGAATCAGTGCATACCTCTGCAAATCGAGATGCAGAATAACATGCAACCAAAATAAAAATGATACAAATATATGAACGAATAAAGGTTCGGGCAACTATATTAAAGTATTGCTATTAAGTAAACCTTCAAAAGGAAAAATATGAAAATACAAAATTAACTATATCAATAGGACACGGTTGACATTTTGGTTTGCTTTTTAGCTGTTCCACTATTTAATCCTGTGCAAATATTACAAAATGTTTTTGAAGGTAAGTACTATTTTCCTTACAAGTTTAGTGTGCATAGGAGGGCCCGCTTTCTAAATCTATATGGCAAGATTCCTGAATGAGTGATTTGTTTTATTATTTGACGGGGTAATAGTCTTCATGTCCCTGCCTAATATCAGTGCTTTGTTTTGAAAATAAAACAGACAATTTGCATGGGGTCAGATAAGCTTTTAGAACTGTTTACAATCACGGTCTTGGTTGATGATGATATTCAAACGCTCCGTAGGTTGGTGAATAAGATCTACACTTAATTGACATCAATTATTTTTCAACTCATACAATCTGATAGATTCTGTCTAGAATGAGTGTACATGGGACTGAACCCTTTTTTTAAAATCTTATGAATTTGCGAAGATAGAACATTGGTGTCCGTAAATGATCATAGATTATTAACTATTGTATCACAGTTAAAGACAGACATACCTTCCTCCTCCAGCAACAACTGAGACTAATCATTGTAGAGAAAAGCAAAATGACAAAGTAGACAAGGGTGTATTTCGATGAGGTGAAATGATGGAAATGCGTTTACCAGAAGCGAATTATTCTTACGTAAATGTCGCATTCCACTTGTGAAGGAGGTGTTTTATAATTCTCGGAGGTATACACACTATAGATCATGAGAGGTTATAGATACACTGTTGATTCATAAATGTGGAATATAAATATTGTTTACCACTTTTTATGGAATGATTTTACAGTATGAAGTTATTATTGATATCTAGGGTGTATAGCGCCACATACTTGGAAGGCCCAGTCTCGTCCGAGCATATCACCATGAACTCGTCCACGAAGTAACCCTTTTCGAACTGTGTCCTTAGCCTGAGAAAAAGGGGTATTTGAACAGAGATTCAGGTTTATGCATTGAAATGTTAAATAGTATGTTTTAAAGTCAATAAGTCACTAACGTCGAGTTCTGGCCACCCCCCCCTGCCATTGAATCGTGCGTCAAGACGTCGTTGCATACTGTCCACAAGGTGTTTATGATGTCAATGGGCAGTGCGTCCCACTCATTGGTCAGATGCTGAGCTAACTTGTGTTTGAGGAAGATTGTCGCTGTAATTGATGGCTCGTCCTAAAGTATCCCAGCATGCTCGATACGGTTCAAATCAGGGAAGCAAGCAGGCCATGGTATGAGCTTCCACCCCTCCCCCTCTCAAGAAATGTTCACTACTGGTAACATTGTCGTTTTTGCCCAGGCCGAACATTGTTTACATAACCCTTCTTGCATGTGGCAGACAGTGGTTTCCAGAATGTCAGGTACACGACGGCCGTTCATGTTTTCATCTGCAAGCACCAGTGATTGT